>PVJX010041968.1:0-14401 GCA_004027295.1 Dolichotis patagonum
TCTCTCTCTAGAATACCCTTTAGCGCTCTCTGTAGGGTTGGTTTGGTAGTCATGAATTCCTTCAGTTGTGCTTTATCATGGAAGCATCTTATTTTTCCATCAATTTTGAAAGATAGTTATTCAGGGTGGATCAATCTGGGTTGGAAGTTGTTTTCTTTCAAGGTTTGAAACACTTCACTCCAAATTCTTCTTGACTTGATGGTTTGCGTTGGTAAGTCTGCAGTGATTCTAATTGGTTTTCCCTTTATAGGTGATCTGTTTCTTTTCTCTAATAGCTTTTAATATTCTGTTCTTATACTGAATTTCTAGGATCTTGATTATTATATGTCTGGGTATAGATTTACTTTGGTTTTGACTAGTTGGAGCCCTATATGCCTCACTTATCTGCATGCCATATCCATTACCCATGTTTAGAAAGTTTTTCTCTATTACTTCTATAAATGATCTTTTAATTTCACTTGCATTGATCCCTGCTTCTTCACCAGTACCTATCACTCTTAAATTATGCTTCTTTGCCTCATCTTGTAGCCATTGAGTTGTTATTTCCTGATTCCATTCTTAAGAGATCTTTACTTTCATGATCACTAGCTTCAATCCTATCTGGAGGTGACACCTGACCATGCTGGTGCTATTATTCTAGAAAGGAAGAAGTATGAAGATCTTGTGTCCTTGAAGACACTGTTCAGACTCAAATAACCAAATTTGGAATCCACACTATGTGTAGATTTCTTATTATGTAAGAAAATGTCTTTGTTTATTGTTTTGTCAGTTTGAATGGAATTTGTTGCAAAAAAAGATTTTGAGGAATTTGTGGACTGTGGACCAAAGAATAAGAGACTCTGTGGAGCCAAGATTCACCTTGTTGAAAGCAGACATTGTGGTTTGTTTAAATGCTCCCTCCCCAGCCTCATTCAGTCATGGAGGTGACTGAGTCTAGAGTTTTTGATTTGTTCGTTGTCTAGCACCAGGATTGGTGGTGTGAGTGCTGCACCCGGCCAGGGGCAGGGAGCCGACATACAATATAAGGGAGGGAAGAAAGTGTGTTTTCCTCCTTTTGTCCTTTCACTCTTGTAGCTTGTGTCCGCCATAAACCACTGCCCCTCAGCCATGCCACCCTACCTTTGAGCCACCTGAGTATGGACTGAAAGCTCCAAAAACTGTAAGCTAAATAAACTTTTCCTTGCTTCACTTTGGGCATCAGGTATTTTCTTTCAACAATGAGAGAAAAGTAACCAAGACAGCAGACTTAATTTTATTCTATTTTAACAGACTGAACTAAAGAGACACAGATCTGAAAGATATGACTTAGATCTGGTTTAAACTTACTAAGGATAGAAATTAGTTCCAGTTATATGAGAGAAGTTCCAAGACTGCAATGGACTGTTAAGGACACATGGGAAAAACTGTGAAATTCATATAATACTATATTGTTGAAACCAGTATGATTTTTTTTTTGATACTGTGAATCGAATTCAAGACCTTGCACTTGCCAGGCAGGTCTTGTGCCACTGAGATATACCCCAGGCTGCTATGAAACCAATATGATTTTGTTTTGCTGTGATCCTTTGTATCCTGGAACTACTAGCTTCTAGGGAGATCATAATGGCACAATGCAAAGTACAAGTTTTAAGGAATCAATGACTTATTCATTGCTTTCTAGCTATGGGATCTCTAATAGGTTTGTTAACCTCTCTGAACCTAATTTTCCTTAACTTTACCATGAAGAAAATAACACCTACTTCAGTGGATCAGTTGTGAATATCTATTGTGATGTTTTAAAACATTTGATACAGTACATGATAAACAATAATAATCGCAGTAACACTGGTAAGGATATTCAACCAAGTACTTAATGTGATAGAAATCATATTTGATTGTGGGATCACCATGGGAATCCATCAATCCATCCTGATGGTCAGAGCTTTGTCTAAACAGACTAACCTCCAGAGGAAATAAAGGTAGGGAGTATTTTCTTCCTTTTCTGAAAATCATAAGTAGCTTAAACACAGAAACTTCTTTTTATTCAGTACAGAATTTCTACAAAGATGTTGGAAATTCCACTATTTCTAAAAAAGCAAACAAAAAAAACCCCCAGAAAATTCAATAAGCAGCATGATAACCTCACACAATAAAAATTTAGTACATATTTAAAATGAATAAATAATTACTTGTCAACTTGAAGTTTGGTTACTTAGCCTAACAACCTGAATTTTAGGAATTAAATTCTCTGTCTGTGATTAACATTCCACATGCTGAAGAGATGCTTTGACTCTTATTCAAAGAGAGAGAGTTGAGATCTCTGTGGGAAAATGCAATGCAATTTTCTTTAAAATAAAATAGAAAAACTGTAATGTTTGCAAGAAAGTACAAGATAAAAGTACTCTTTTTGAGTTAGTGAAGATGCTTAGATCTAAGTACTGTTACCTAAGAATCAGACCAGAAGACAAATGTTTTAAGAATAGATGAGACTAAAGTACAAATCAAAATAATGCAAAATTTCCTGCACACACAAGCCAGGAATGAAGACGGTGATGGCTTGTAGAAGAAAAAGGCAAAGCCAGTAAGTCTGAAAAATAAATTTCTTCCCTTTGGAATTGTTTCAGACCTTTTTTTTTTTTTTGCTTTCATTGTAATCAGAAACTTAATCTGCTCAAATTCCTGACTCAGTTTAATCTCTGGGTCATTATACTGCATCAACTCTATAAAAATCCTCAGATTCAGTTAGAGGTGTCCTTTGAGCATTCCACTGCTTAACTGTGCATGTGGCATTGTTTGCTTTCCTTCTCCTTTCCTGGGTATGTTTTTAACTATGCTTTCTAGCATAAAGATTTCATGTTGTAAAAAGAGAATAAACTAATCTGGAATTCTGTCTTTCTAATAGAAAACAAAAATGAAAAATGCATATATTAATAAGACAATTTTACTATGAATTTTACCACTATTCTTTTAAACATTATTTTCATTGTTAGCATTCTTTTTTTATTAGCCTTCTTTAGAACATAAATTTTAGAGCAACAATGTTTTCAACTAACTATAAAAAGCATGCTATGGTTAATATATTTACTGTACTGCATCAAAAGATCTATTTATTTTCACTATTTATGTATTTCATGAACTAATAAGTAATTCAATTCTAATTCCCAAGATTCCTAAAGTTGTTTCTCTAATTCAACTCTGTAACTTTACTAATGAAGAAAAAGACCTAGAGAATAATAATTATTTGCTTCCTATTATATGGTGGCCCACATCTTCTAATGTTTAGAAGAAACTTTACAAAACTTTACAAAATACTCACAGAGTGAAACTTACATTTTTTAGAATTATAACTTCAGAGAATTATAATTCCATGCAATATTGGACTATATTTATCACTTTCCCACATCAAGGACAAAGTGCCTGACACAATTTAAAGGAAAAGAAATTCATCTGCTCATGGTTTTCAGACGTTTCAGTCCATGGTTGGGTGATTCCTATGCCTGGCAAAAGGACATGGTGGAGGAAATATGTTTACGCCATGGCAGGCAGGAAGCAGTAAGAAGGAAGAGGTAGCAACAACTCACCTGCAAGGTCATGTCTCCTGCTAGTCCCCACCTCTCAACAAACGGAACATTTTAAGGACCCTTTAAAGCTAAAATATAAAATTCTGCCTCTAATCCTTGAAGACTCATGTTCTTCTCACTGTGTAAAACATGTTTATTCCACCTCTATGAGTTACCAATCTTAACAGTTCAAATATTACTGAGCAGTCCAAGTCCAAAAGTCTCCTCTGACACTCAAGGCAACTGTTCGCTGCTATCCTTTGTAAAAGAAGAAGACGAGAAAGAGAAGAAGGATGAGGAGGAGGAGAAGGAGAAGAAAGAGAAGAAAAGGAGGAGGAGGAGGAAGAGGAGGAGGGGGGGTGGGATTTAAATACTTCCAGCATACAAGGGCACAGGTTAAACAATTCCATCTTAAAAGGGAGAAAAAGAAAGTGTGACCATTAATCCTGATTAATCAAGTTCATTGGCTTAAGAAACACCTAGAAAATTAGTAAAACATACTCCTGGGCATGGTTGGATGAATCAAATAAATACCATATCTCCATGATATGCTATATTAGCACTATGTTGGTTTCTATCTCTTACCCCTCTGGCACTATTCCCCCACTCTGCTTTCTGGCCACAGTGAACTCAGAAGCTTTGCCCCACCACTTGCTTCCCTCATTACATTTTTTGCCTTAGAGCCAGTCAATCATTGATTGAATCCTCTGAACCATGAGTATAATTAAAACTCTTCTCCTGTAAGCTGTGTGTCTCAGATACTGTGTCCCAGCAATAGGAAAGCTGATAACACAGGGGGTTAAAAAAGAATTGGACAAAAACTAATGGAATACACATTAAATTCTATAGCTCCCACTTCAGCATTGAGGGTAAGCTGTGGTAGATGTGAGCTCTAAGTAGCTTGGTCAGCGCTGCCCTTACGATCCTGTCAGTTGCAGCCCATAAGGCCTTTCCCTTAGGTTGCCAATTCACTGCCTGTGACTTTCCTAAGCAGATGATCCCCATTTCTGATATCTTGCGTTTCTTGAGTTCTTCACTGCACCTTCGTCTTCTCTCTCATAGCTGCATACTTCACACTGTGAGGGAACGTTTCCTGGTCTCCTAAACATTCCTTTTAAATCCAGGTGAAGCCTCTGTGACCGCGTGACTCTTGCATTTTGAGTGCCTGAAAATCTAACATCGTGTGGATGACACAAGGTGTGTCACGAGTTTGAGGAGCAGCCGTGCCTCTGTCGTTCATGATTGCAGCTGCCTCTGTGTACCTGGAGGGCTGAAGTTGGGGCTCTTTTCCCCAGGCAACCTGAATGAGAAGGACTTCCTAGGTGTATAATCTTAAAGAAAGGTCATCCCAAGGAGTTCACGCTTTTATATTGATCCTCAGATGAACGGGTCAGGCAGTTTCCTGCAAACGTTATGATGAGAAAATACTCAAGATAGCTTTCCTATTGTCCTGATGGAAAGTACTTGGTTTATTTTTAATGCTGATCTTTGCAGCAACCATGCTTTCTCATCTACCACTCTGCGGGTGCTTCCCTACGTTCAAAACTGCAAACTTCATCTCTTGGATCCACTTTTGCTCCTCATTTTCAGTGCAGATCTGGCCGAAAGCAGCCAGTAGTGTCTGTGCTGCAGCCTGGATGTTGTTGAACTGCCTTGGAATTTTCTGCACAAGATCCGTTAGTCTACAGCCTTTAAAATCAACCCCACACAATTCTTAGGGTTGGACAAAATGTAGACAGATTTCCCGCCAGACTGTAATCCAACTGCCAATGGAGTCTTTATTCGCAACTGAAACTTCCTAAGCCTGACTCTTACTCTCTGCATTTCTATCAGCATTTTGGTGTTCTGAGATCTGACAAGAAGCTGTATGTATAACAGTCTAGAGCTTCTGTAGCCCACATCTTCAGAACTTTCCAAACGCCCTCACAAGCCAATTCTAAAGCTGCTAAACCACATGATCAGGGTTATAATCACAGACATGACCCCACTTGTACCAGTATTGTGACTTTCCTATCACTGAGACATAATACCCGATGCCCACAACTTAAAGAAGGAGAGGTTTATTTGACTCCTGGTTTTCAGAGGAATCAATCAGCCCATGGTTGTTAGTATCCAAAGGAGAATCATCATGGCAGATGGGGATGATGGAGGAGAACTGCAAAACTTCTCACTTCATGACAGCCAGGAAAGGGAGGGAGAGAGGCAGTGGTAAAGGTAGGGAAAGGAAGGGAAGGAGAGAAGAGGAGAAGAGAAGTGAGAGGACAGGAAAAGAGAGGGTAGAAGGAGGGGAGGGAGAAAGGGAAAGGAAACAGAGTGTAGGAGAGAGGAGAGGATCCAGGGACAAGAATGTACCCATCCAGGTCTTGTCCTCAATAGCTTTTTCTGACCAGACACCTCCAAACACAAGAGACTTTGGGAAGCATTTTAAATCTAAACCGTAATATAGACCCGTGTCCAAGATTGTACATGTCTTTAGAAGTTGTTAAGCTGAATTTCAGTTATTTACACCTTTTCATAATTCATTTTAATACATCTTCTCATTCCCATCCTAAACAGAAATCAACTATACTTTTTTTTTCCAATTTGGGGATAGAGTTGATAATAAGGAGACAAGTAGGGATAGATGATTACAGGTCATTAAAAACTTCCCTAAGACGGCAGACTTAGGCTAGTAGTGGAGAACAATCAAATCACATAATAAAAAGAAAAGTATGGAGCACATTAATACAAGGAGAGAAAAAACTTTAGGAAGACAAGAGTGGCAGATTAATCTCCTTGGAAACTATATAGAAATGGTTCTCAACATACTTACTCTAATACATTATATTCTGTTTTCCTCTACTTAGAATCTTTGCCTATTATGGCTTATGTCTTGATGTCCCCCAAAAGCTTCATACAGTCACAGTGGGACTTTTCCAAAGGTGGCTAGAGCTAGAGTGTCTGATGCTGGGATTCCAAGTGTGTGATTCCTAAATGAGTCCACTGGTCTGGCATAGTTCTGGATAGAATTAAGTGTGTGAGTGCTATCCACGCTAAAGGCAAGTAGCCTAGATATAACATACGGTACAACGGGAGGGTCCCTGCTTGTGGTTTGTCACTTGTCTTCTGCCTTCTACCTGCCATGAATTGTTTCTCCTCTGACATACCCTTCTGCCATGCCACCCTACCTTGTCGCCAGCTAACTATGAATTGAAATCTCTGCAACCTGTGAGCTAAATAAACCTTTTCAACTTTACCTTTGTGTGTTGAGTATTTTGTCTCAGAATGAGAAAAGTAACAAAGACATTTCCTGACACATTTTAGTGCCAGTATTTATTTCTCTAGGCAGACCATGGGGATGAACAACAGAAGCAGCTCCAAGGGTCACAGCAAGGTTGTGGAGATGAAGTGGAGTGGAAGCCCACTCCCTCCAGCGGACTCCTTCAGGGAGAGGGTGAAGAGCAAAGTAGCTTGTGCTAACTCAACTGTTAGGTTCTGGGGAAACTGAGACAGCAGATATAACTGGAGACTTTCCCCCCAAAACACAACTTCAGGTCAAGAACCAAATACACTGAACCCTAAGCTTTCTTCAAGGACTTCCTTTTCAAAAGGAAATTCAGGGAGAGATTGATACATAGACCAAAATGTGGGCTATTTAATAGTGCAATCTGAGACACTGTAATAATTGCATTGGGCAAAGCGAGGCAAAGAAGGTTCTGTGGTTCTGAAAATGGTGCAGTGTTGACACTGTCTTCACATGTCATTATTTCTTCTCATCTGCTCTTATTTCTATATATTATTCTCTCTAAGGCTTAGTATTCTGTACTTCCAGTGCCTGATGCTTTTTGTAGAACTACTGCAGCATCCATAAAGCTTTAGTTTCCTAATTCTTGAAAGGCTATTAAATGCCATTAGTTTGTGGTTTTTTCCTGAAAACACAAATCTTAAATAAAGGCTCAAGTGTGTTTTTACCATGTGATTGCCCCAGTGTTGTTCCAACCTCTGTTGTTTCCTCTGAGGATCAGGGTGACAAACCAATTGTGAGTCCAGGCTGGTGAAGCCAAGGTCAAGGTGTCTTGTTTGAACTGAAAGCTGTCACAAGATAATATGTAACCCGAACTGAGTCTCAAACATCAAGGCACATTCTTGTAAAAAGAGTTACGAAAGGCATCTCTTGGAAGCCACTCTCCAGTATTAACATAAACTTGACAGTGTATCACATCTTCTTATAACAGTGATGTCTCCCAAAATTTGAATATTTTACTTTCATATCTATTCCCTCTCTCATTTATATAACAGTCTTCTGAAGTCTGTGTTCTAATATCTTTTATTTATTTTAAAATGTATTCATTTTTCAGATGCATTGAAATATAATTGGAAACTTAATGTAACATTTAAATTATACCATATGTGATCTTATCTATGTGCACACTGTAAAATGAATTCCACAATTAATTAGTTAGCGCATCCATCACCATCCACAATCAGTGTGTGTGTGTGTGTGTGTATTGTGAGGACACTTCAGGTCTACTCCCTCAGCAACTTCCACACCCTGTAGGTACGTGAAGTAGCTGAAGCAAAGCAGTTTGAAGAAACAAGCTACTGAACCACAATTGAAGTGAGTTTCCACATCAGTGTGGAGAACACAGATGTGGGAGTCAGACAGTTATGTTTAAAATATTATTTATTTTAACATTATTTGTCTCCATTCTTTGTTAGTTGGCAGCTGGCAATTCTGTAACCATGCTGTGCTTGTTAGTGGGAATGTAAACTAGTACAACCACTATGGAAATTAGCGTGGACGTTGCTAAAAAAAAAAAACTAGCACTAGAAATTTCATTTGACCGAGCTATTCCCTTCTAGGTATCTTCCCCAGAGAGTTAAAGGCAACATCTTACAGTGATGTATGCATACTCATATTTATGGTAGCACAGCTTACAATAGCTAAGTATTGAAAGCAGTCTATGTGTCCTTCAACAGATGAATGAATGAAAATTTTGCTATTTACTCACCATGAAGTCCTGCTTTGCCATGAAGAAAAATAAATGAGTTATTTATGGTAAAATAGATGCACTTTGAGTAATAAATAATAAGTAAAATAAATCAGACACACAAGCTTAAATATTACATGGTTTCTCTTACACAAAAAATCCAAAATACAAAAAACAGTAATTAAAATGTAGAAAATAAGAAATGCAAGGAGATCGCAGATGAAGAAAGGGGAAGGGAGGAGAAGAAAAAGGGATGAAAAAGAAATTAAGATGTGTTATATGCATGTGCCAACTCCACACAAGAAATACAACCATTATATGCTATATACATGTACTAATAAAAAAATTAAAAACAAGTCTAATTTCTATATCTATTTTAAAGGCATATATGTGACATTTTCTATTGTGTTAGTCAGTTTTGAGTTACTATGTAGTGAACACCTGATGTAATCAACTGATTTTTAAAGTAGATCATTTAGGCTTACAGTTTTGGGTATTTCAGCCCATAATCAGTTGTCCCATTGATTTAGAACATCGTGACATGAATGTGTGACATTTTAAAAAAAGTTCACTGCATGGCCATGATATGAAAGAGCAAAGAGGATGGTGTTAGGGTCTCACTACCTTTGAAGATCATATGCACAAGGACCCATCCCTCTTACCAGGCCCGGCCGCTTAAAGTTTCCACCACTTCCCAATAAGTCCACTCCAGGGAGTAAGTCTTTAATACTTAAGCTTCTGGGAGACATTCAACATCCAAGTTATAACTCCACGTAGAGAATTAATTTTTATTACTAGCCATTCTTCAGGTTTATCATTTTTTAGTTTATTTCAGCTGTAAGCAAACAGTCCTACAGAAAAAAATAGTATCTTCAATCCAGCTGCTAGCAAGAAAGTATATCACCATCTCCCAGGGTATCTCATACAGACATCTTTAGTGTTGCAGCAAATCATGCTGATGAGAAACAACACTCCTTTTAACTGCATCTCAAAGTAAGGATGATACGTAGTTCTATCTTTAAGCTTATGTCAATCTGGACACAATTTCCAATATTATTCACTGTAAAAGAAAGTACTGCATTCTCCCTGCCTTCAAAGAAAAATGTATTCCTTAAGTGTGCAAGGTCTGTTGTACATGTAGTGCCTTAAAAATTCTTACAAACATTCCCTTCCAAAAGAGTAAATATGCAACCACAGATAATTGTGGTTCCTGTGCACGCAGAGAAGGGAAGTTCAGCTTCTTGATAAGAGCATGAAATGATGTTCACAGGGTGGGCAGACGGCAGTGGCCAGAGCTGAGGCTGTGTCTGGAGCGGGGTGGGACTAGGAGGAGCTGGGCTGCGGAAGGGCTGTTGGAAGTCCTGAGGAAGAGAGGAGGAGCCATTTTTAAAGCAATGCACCAAGGTAAGGGAAGAAGAAGTATCAAGACTCAAAAGAGGAGATAGGTTGGGGTGGTGGTGCATTGCCTTAGCCCATTCAGGATGCTACAAGAAAATGCCTTAAGACCTGTGGTTTGTAAGCAACAGAAATTTATTTCTCACAGTTCTAGAGAAAACTAAAAGCAAGGCCCTGGCAGTTGCGGTGTCTGGTAAAGGCCAGTTCTCTGGTTCGTAGGTGGTGGTGCCGTCAGATGGTAGAAAAGGCAAGGGCGCTCTTTGGGACCGCTTACCTAAAGGTACTTATCTCAATTATTATTTTTATTATCATTATTTTAAGACAAGGCCTCACTGTGTAGTTCAGGCTAGGCTTGAAATCACAGCAATTTCCTGCCCCAACCCGCCAAGGTCTGAGACTACAGGTGTGCGCCACATGCCTGGCCTACTTAGCCGAGTTAGGAAAACTGTCCTCGCGCGCTAATTACCTCCTAAGTGCTCACCTCCTACTATCATTGCTGTAGGGTTAGGATTTCCACATATGCATTCTGAAGGAACACACGCATTCAAGTCCACACCACGGAGACTCCAAGCCTGAAAAGTGCAGTGATACTGGTACAGGAATGTGTAGCTCCCTTTTAGCTTATTTATAGCTCCTATCTGAAACATAATCTCAAAAACTTCTCAAACTACCAGAGAAGTCCTCGAGCGGTAAGATTTCCAGAACCCTGTGTGGGCTGCTTCCAAAACCGGGAGGAATGCAGCAGCTTGCCAAGGATGAGATCCCCTGCTCAAAGGGAAGGGAGAGCAGTTCTTGATTCTTTCTTTCTCTCACAGTGAGATGAAATTATGCCCAAAGCCATGGAGACCTGTTCTCCAGGACGCCTTGACCCTTTACATTCCATTCCGGGCTAGGAAATGGGGCAGAATCTTTCACTGAGTTTACATACGGTTTATGAAACTGTTTTGGTTTCAGGGTTTGAGAATATGCTGTTGAAAACTTGTATTTTTAAAATTCTCATTGTTTAAGATTTGATGAGGGCAAACGTTTGGCTACAAGATGAAAAGATTGTGAAAGATAAAATTTAAAGGATAATATTTCTTTGTTTAATAATTCAATATCTTCTTCAATGATTTGTCAGCAATCATATGTCTAATCAGATTCAATTCCTCTTCATAATTTCATGAATTTTTAAAATTTTATTGGTACATGTTAGCAATCCATGCAGATTATAATCATCTTGGAGAGTGGTCTGTAGTTTCACTTTTATGTCAAAATCAAAACAAAGGTGACTAAAATATTTTGGAAGATGTCATGTATTTAGGTTCGTGTCACAGTTTGTCAAATGTTGTCTTTAGTGACAAGAGATTCTGTTTATAGTAGCAAGAATTGTAGGAGAACAATGCCTGCATAAATCAAAGTGAATAAATAAAAAATAATAGGCTATGATTCTATTTCTTGTAAATGGTAATAAGATAACAAGTGAAGCGAAGAAAACCCAAATGCTAACAGGATGACATCCCTGCTTCCCTTTCAGTCTGCATCATCAACAGTGTTCTCCCATCCAAATACTAACCTGCTTAGCTTCTGAGACCAGGCACATTCAGGGTGATACGGCCATAGACCATCAACAGTGTTCTGTGTTCAAATTAATGCTAGAGTTCTCCCTTTGGAAATTATTTTAAAGATGAAGATTAGCATAATGATTTTACTTTATTTCTTTTGTTTAAAACTTCATTCACATGTTACTAAAATGAACAATTGTAAGCATTGTAAGCTCTATATAGCAAAGTATTTCCATCGCCAATGGCAAAGCTCCTTGCTACCTGTGAGGGTTTACCCGGCTGGTCTCATACATCTGCCAATGACACAAGATGTCTAAGAAAGGACACCAAAGACAGACCTAGGAATATCAGAGTTTGAGAACCACCATGAAGGCATCTGAACATGCCAAAACAAACCCCAAATATTTTGCATTGCCCGTTACTTTTTGCTAAATTGCATACCTTCCCCAAGTTGTCCTATGTCAGCTTTTAGATTCAACAACTGTTCCCAGGATGTGGCATGTGCTAGGAAATATGTCAAGGATTCTTACATGTTTTGTCACATGCAGTTCCTCCCATAATCATTTATAGTAGGCTTTATTCCCATTGTAACCTAACCCACGATTGGGTCTGGTTCTCTCACTTTTGAGCCATGGAACTTCGCACATGCCAATTGACCTGTTTTAAAGAAAGGTTTCATTTTGTTTTCCTTACTGCTCTGTACTATAAAATCCCAGGCAGTTATGTGCAGTATTTCTCAATCTACAGCAGTTTTATCCCACAGGGGACACTTGGCAATATCTGGAGACATTTTTATTGGCACAGTCAGGAGGGTGTTGCCACTACCTAGTGGGTCAAGGCTGGGTGTTTCTACACATTTGATAATAGATGGAGAATACCCCAGAGCCAACAACCACTGGACCCTATGTTACATTACCAAGCTCTGTCTAAGAAAAATCTTGGATAAATAAAACATCAAATGAATAAATAAAGTGGGTAGATCATCAAAGATAAGCCTTAAAGAGACAACAAACATGAACTGAACTAAAATAAGAGAAGCGTATTTAAACTTCGTGTCAATTTAACTCATTCATTTTTTGAGGTTGTAAAGGAATTTTTTCTGTCTTCTGGAGCACTAAACACAGAGCTCCATTTTTAAAAAACAGTAATGTGTGTCAAACATCATGTCTGAGACACAGAAATAAGTAAAACACGGTTGTTAACCTCACAAAGTTCAAACTGAAATGAGAGGAGGCTGACCAAAGTGCCAGTCACTTTTATGTAATTGCTGTGATAAGCTCATATGGAAGGGTCACAAACTCTGCTTGGTCAGAGAAATCTTACATTTATAAAATAGTTTATACAAACTTCTGAATATTTAGGAAGTTTGACAACAATTTGAGACTTATGGTTTGCTTGTAGAATCTCAATCTACTAGATTTTTAACATGCTTAGTCAATATGTACTTTCTAATATGCCTTTAAAATCCTAGAATTCATTCATTTATGTAAGCTAATGCTTTTATCTGTGTGGACAAACAAAAAGACATACTCTACAGTCCTCCAGAATAAGGTTGGAAGTCTGAATTTACAGTTTTATTCTGAGGAATATGGCCACCCCAGTGTGACAACATGAGTTCTACGAATGCCAGGATTTATCCACCATGTCCTGTCAGTGAAAGTCAAGGCATGGTCTGTTTATATAAATGTTATCCTTTGCTTAGCAACTTTTTGATCTACATAATATTTATGAGTTTTACTAGCTGATAGTAATATTCAGGAAGTCAATCAACACTTCTTCGGTGTCATTTGGAAATAAATACATGGTGAGTAAACTGACAAACAGTTCACAAAATAGCTATTAAGGTGACAGAACCCATCCTATATACTGAAGCTTAAAAGCTAAGGAGAAAAGGAAGAACAGGGTGTGTCACTCACAGTGTGCAAGCCCCCTCCCTTCTATCCTCCACTCAGTCACCAGACATTGAGTCTGTTCAACATCTTCAACATCTAATTTCAGGGCCAGTGCCCTAATCGAAGTCACCAACATGCCTCTCTGTACATGTCTTGCAATAGATTCCCAACCGGTCTCCCGACATCGACCCCGTCTACAGAAGGTGTGGCGTGGTGGGGTAGGGAAGGGTAATCTCCAGTTCAGGCTGAATTGCTTCTCTCTCTGCCTAACATCAATGAATGCATACTTAGCTCTCTTATGAGAGTTAAGTCTTGGAAAATGTAAATAGATCAAAAGCTTTATAGGAAATTAAAAAGCTATGAAAATAACCTGAGATAATTTGTACTTTCTTATGAATCCATTTATCTCATTCAGCTGTCCAAATTCTTTTGCATATTTGGCAAAGTAATAATTTCTAATAGAATCCATTTTACCTTTTAGTGTTCATCTTTTGACTTTTGTCTTTGTCCCTTCTTCCTTTTTTCCTGACCACACCGGCCATTGTCTTGGCTATTTTAATGGGCTACTTTAAAACACATTGCACATGTCTTTTCTAACTCTTCATTTCTAAGATGCTATTATCTTTTTGGTACTGGGAATTGAACCTAGGGCCTTTGCACTGACCTACATTCCCAGCCCTTTTGTGTTTATTTACTTGTTTTTAATTTTGAGAGAAGGTCACACTCAAGTCACTAAATTGCCCAACCAGGGCTCAAGATTGCAGTGCCCTGGCTGCAGGCTTCCGAGAGTGCTGAGATTGCAGACGTTCGCCCCCAGGCCTGGCTTCTTTCCTTTCTTTGTTTTCTTTGTTCATCTGGCTTCTCTCTTTAAACTGAACACTTAACATTACTAAAAATATTGATTTATTGAAAATTATGTGAACATTAAAACTCAAGCTATGACTTTTTTTCTGTTTACAGAATTAGTCACATTCAGTAGATTTTTAAACATATAATACCCAATGTTAATGTCTCTTAATTGTTCTGTTGGTCTTTTCTCTGAAACAATTATTTACAATTTA
>PVJX010041969.1:0-14398 GCA_004027295.1 Dolichotis patagonum
ATTGTCTGCAAACAGGATTGCCACTCCTGCTTTTTTTTGGTTTCCTGTTGCATGAAGTATTGTTTTCCATCCTTTGACTTTCAGTCTATGAGTGTCCTTTTGGGTTAGATGGGTTTCTTGTAGACCGCATATGGTTGGATGTTGTTTCTTGATCCATTCTGCCAGTCTGTTTCTTTTGATTGGTGAGTTGAGGCCATTTCCATTAATGGTTGTAACTGTTATATATTGGTTTATTATTGACATATTATTTTTCTGCTGTTGTATCTTTAGCTTTCCATTCTGTTTAATTGTCTGCCTTGCTTGCTGGTTTTCTCCCATGTGTATCTAAAATGTCTTTCAGTATTCTTGGGTGAGACATTTGTGACCTCTGGTTTGGCATCCTGGCTCTGCCTGAAATTTCACCTCATTTTTCTGATCCTGAATTTCGCATCCTTGTCTGGTGAACATGAAGCAGGCATCAATGGATGGATTAATACATCCTCTCCCCTTGAGTGCCATGTGAAGGCTTCAGTATTCTTATCTACTGTCACACTCAGTTTTCTGCTCAGCAAGCCAGTCTACTGACGAGGGCTGGCTACATCATTTGATAAGTTGAAACTGGTAGCAATTGAATGCCACCTTCTGACAGAAACAGTTCTGACAAACGTCAGGACCTTAAGTCAAAGGAATTCCTTGCCAGTTATGGGGCATCAGATTCAATGGTGGGACAGGAAGAGAGTTTATGTGTCACTGAGGAAATTAGCTGCCTAGGCTGTATCTTGAACCCCAATTGTTGCTGGTATCAAGGGGGGTGACCAGAGTGAATGATTTTTCTCTTCAAATAGTCCATTTCCAGTTTGTAAAATTGTGGAAAATACTGCCTCTTACTGGGAGTTGCTGCAGACTGCAGTGCAGAAGACCTAATGTGATTCTGGCAGCCAGTAGATGCTCAACAGATTTTCCTTTCTTTCCACACTATTCTCCCCACAACCTCTATTATGTGTCCATCAAAATCTTGTGTTATTAAGGTGATTACATCACAGGACCCTGTGTTCATAAGTAGGTTAGTTTAGTGCAGTTAGCAGGTGGGGCCTGGCTGGAGGGGGTTAGCTGGGGACTTAACCTGCAAAGCCTTGCCCCGGCTCCCTACTTGTCATGTTGCTTCCTGCCTGCCATGGTTGAACAGCTTTCTTCTTTTTTTAAAATTTTTTTAACTTTTTAAAAAAGGTTTTATTTAAAGATAAAAAACAAAAAAGAAAACAACTAAACAAAACAGAAAAAGGGTAGCAACAATACAGAATACCAAAAGCAAAAAATAAAAGAACAACAAAACCAAAACAAAACGACTAGGTCCTTGTTCTCCCCGGACCTCGAGTCAACTGCATGGTGCAGGTCCCGACGCACCAGGGTCTCTCTCCTTTGGGCTGCTGAAAGTCTGCCACATTTTGAGCTGCCACCCAGAGAGGGGAGGAGCTCCTTGTTCTCCCAGCACCCCGAGTCAACCACATGGTGCAGGTCCTGAGGCGCTAGGGTCTCTCCCCTACAGGCCCCCTAAAGTCCGCCATACTCACCTGCTATTTCTTTCTGATGAGTTGACCATTCCATTTCCAAAGTTCTGAAATGGCCAATAGGCCACAGAAATAATTCTCTTTAGGCTCCTGTTTGAAACCAGCAGCTACAGCAATCTGCTGGCCTTGCTTCAGGGCCAGCAGCTTTCTTCTGTCAGGTCCTTTCTTGCTGTCTTTCTGCTTCAAAGCCTGCTGACTTGTAATTGAATCCATGAGACAGAATAAAGCTCTCTTTCCTGAAGGTGCAGGTGTTCCATATTCTGTCTCAGCAATGAAGAAGTTACTGAGACAGCTTTTGGTACCAGAGAACTGAAGTCTTCCTGTCACTGTACCTGACCATAGGCTTTGAAAACATTTGGACCTACTTTGTGAGAGGAATATGGAAAGAATTCCAGGTGCTGGTCTGAGAAGCCCTAGAAGTTGGAGATATGGAAAATATAGACAGAGGAGATGAAGCTAAAAGCCCAGGTAAGAATTTCTTTCAGCAGGTGAATCAAACTTTTTTTATTTTTTTTTTGTACTGGGCATCGAACTCATGACTACACGATTGCAAAGCAGGTGCTTAAGCCCTGAGCTAAATCCTCAGTCCAGATGAATCAATCTTACCAGAAGCTGTGGCTATGCAGAGCTGAGGGGAACACAAGGTGGGGGGGAACACAGTTGTATCTCTGTAAGTTTGTTTCAGATGAAGCAATGACAAATAATTATATTGTGTGCTTTAAATGGATTGAAGTTTTGATGGAATATATTGGAAACATCTGAAGACAGAAGCAAAAGCACAAACCTCTCCAACTCTCTGTTTTGATTTTCCATTTACTTCCTCAATCTCCTTCATTCTTCAGTCTCATTGATTTATCCACAAGTTCTACTGATCCCATGCTGCATTTAACACTCTTTCCCACCCACACATTCAAGCTTCTATCCACCCATCCTTATAACAACTCTTTCATTACACTCATTTATGGAAGTTTTTGTTAAATAAGAATACCCAAAAATCCAATGCAAAGAGAAGTATTGTCTATTTTTAAAATAGATAGCAAATATTGAATTCAAGTATACTCTAAACATTGTCAAATATTTTCACTCTATGGTGAGCTATAGTTTTAATCAGAAATAAGTATTCAGCATAATTAATGGAATTCTTAAGTTTAAAAATTTAAAGAGAAAATAATGACTCAGAAGCCAAAAACTGGATGTTTGCATACAGTGAGCTACATCTACCAACTTATTTAATGTTGATTTTCAGACAGATGCTTGTTAAGTCTCAAAGTATCCCAGGTTGAGCTCAAACTTGCAATAACCAGCCTCACTGTCTCACAGTATTGGAATGCTTGTGCTTGCCACCATGTCCAGATAAAACTCATATATGTATATGCATTGATATGAATCCATAGCTACATAGGTACTAATGAACATATGGAAGGTAAACCATTTCATATCACATTATCTAAAACCCCTTTAGAATACTTGGATATAAACATGACAAGAAAGTTTACTGTATACTTTATACTGTATAAAGTATATGTAACATAACATAAATGTACATTATACACATGCATAGCTGCCAATAAAGGATGATTATAAAGAATAAAAGGAAATACAAATGTGGACTGGAACAACAATCTGCTGCATATCTACAAGTTCTTCCACAAAATAGTCTATAAATTGATTACATTGGTATCATATAATCAACAGTATTTGTACTTCCATGTGACCAGGCAGAATCCTAAAAGCCATGTGAGACAGAATGCTAAAAAGTACTGTAACTAATTGCAAAAGGGAAATATGGCAAGAAAAGTATATCTACAAATACTGAAATATATTATAATTGGCATATGGAAGACAAGCTCTTCCTTTGAAAGAAAAAAGCAATAAAATATATTAAAAGATTCAGAGACACAGTGGCATATAGGAAAAAATTTATTATCTTTTTATAAAATGAGAGAAAATGCTGACAAAGCCAAAAGGAAAAAAAGAAAATGTGGATAATTTAATCAGAAACAATAGGACGAATTCTATCTTAAACAGGAAATAATATATCCAGAATAAAATTCAATTTACAGAGGTTAAGACTACAGCTTCCACTGACCATTGTGCTATTAGATAAAAAAGTTGCATCATCTAGTAAGGGTATAAGTTCTATAGTAGAATATAGTATCTGAATTTAAATATGGTTCAGCTTTGACTTCAGGCCCACTGTGTATATAAGAAGACAACTGTGTTTTATGATAAGAAAACTCCTTTCTCATAGAAGGTACTTTGTCTCTGATCAATGTAAAAGAATTTGTCTCTGGCCTAAACAAAATAATGTAGCACTTGGGGACAAAGATGCAGCCCAGCAGCCCTGCACCAGAGACCACAATGGAGATCTCCATGGCCACCTTCACCTTCCCCTGCTCTGCTGTACATGGGGAGAAAGGTGACCCACACACTGAAGAACAGAAGCATGCTGAATGTAAGGAACTTGGCTTCATTCAATGTGTCAGCTATAGTATATCACAGAGTGCAGATCTTTGACAATGTGTCACTCAGTGTGACACCTGGTGTCAGGAACCTGTCTGACACCTTCAGTAGTGGCCAAGAAAGCCATCGTGAAGCTCAGTATGGCCAGGGAGCCCAGGTATCCGAGGACACAGTAGAAAGCAGTGAGGGAGCCTTTGTAGCACAGGACGATGATATGGTCATGCTTGGAGTGCACATCTGTGTCAATTTAGGGTGGATTTGTTCCCATCCATACTCCACATAAAGTGAGCTGGATCAGGGTGCAGATGAAGATGATGTAATTTGTTGCCCCAGATACCAGCAACTGCCTCATCCTTCTGCCCAGAGCAGTGATCTTAAAGGCCAACAGCATAGTAATGGTTTTGACCAAGACAGTGTAAACAGCTCAGTGAAGACAACTGCAAATGTGGTCTGCTGGAGGATGCAGGTGGCTGTGTTGGGATGACCAATGAAGAGCAAGGAGCAGAGGAAACAGAAGATGAGGGAGATGATCAGGGCGTATCTGAGACCCTGGTTGTTGGCCTTGACAATGGTAGTGTCTCAATGCTTTACACACATTTGAAGAGCCAGAGCTATGAGGACAGTGAGACTCAGGGCTGTTCCAGCCAGAGCTTTTCCCAAGGGGTCTTCATAAGCCAGAAAGGTCATAGCTTTTTGTAGGTAGTGGTTTCCCTGAGTGTTTGCATATTGATGAACCAGACACTTCCACACTGATCCATGCCTACCAAAAATTAAAATTGTTACTTTTATAGGCTTATAATTTCTTTTATTGTCACAGACCCATCTCCAGAAAGTCACTGAATTTCAACTAAATTGCCCCTTTTAAATTTTTTCATGTTTTTTTCTCCTCTTTCTCTGTCAGAATGTGGGACTGAACTCAGAAAATTTGAGACATATACCAAACCCTTTTAAATTTTATTATTTTGATTAAGAATCTCCTTAAGTCATTATGCCATCAAGGCTGCTTTCTGACTTGAAATCCTCTTTTCTCAGTCTCCCAGAACTCTGGATTCTAGGCACACATCACTACATATCATTTTCCATCTCTTTCTGGACCCCAAATTAAAGATAGGTATTTCAAGCATAACTCCTAAAGGGATAATACTGTTCAGTGTGTAATGTGCTTTTAAACCTGACATATCCATAAAAATGTTCTATTTTCACACAGTAATAAAGGCTCTATATTTATTACTTTCTTCTCATGTCACTTATTTGGTGTAAATCAAGTCCTTACAAGTGATTCCCAAGATAGGCAAAGTACAATCTCAACCTGGAAATTCACATAATTTGCTGTCAAAGTGACATATATATATGAAAAAACATGTTGAATATTAAGTAGTTCCAGTTTTGACCCTCTCCATCTATGAACTTGCTTTCTGCAACCACTTGTTTAAGTTTTATTGTCAAAGGGGTATTTCAATAGTTTAACTCTGTTGTTGTTGTTCAAAGCATCTCCAGGTCATATCACTACATATTTAATCATTTTTAACTGTTACAGGATCAATTTTCAAAATTTTCATAGTAGAGTTTTACAACTGATGTGTAGAAACAGGTTTTTATTTTTTTGTGATATTCTTGGATTCATAACTAGGAAATCCAATATAATTTTATTCACTTATATGGATTTTATGCTTAGAAACTAATATCACTGGAAAATTCTCATTCATGTTTGTCCCTTTTGAGTGTAATTTTTGTGTTTCTGTGTTGTCTTCATTGCATTGACCATGATATAGAGTGAAATGTCTAGCAGAAGTTATGATAGAGAAAATTCTTATCTGATTCTTGCTTTCAACAATGAACCACAAACTATAAAGTGTACTGTAATGTAACATAAATACAATTTGTGAGGGGCAGTTAGAGACTTTTCTCCTACATTTCACTAGGTAAGAAATTTTCTTCTTGCTTCTTTTTAAAACACAATGGTGTACAATTTGTTGTATTGTATCCATTTATTAACATCATTTTTCTTTTTCAAGGAGCTAGTGCATTTAATTATGTTTTATAGAGACACAGAAAACATGGTGGACTGGTGGGTAGCAGGAGAGGGACCCTCTCTGAGAGAGACAGCTCAAATGCCAGAATAAAATACCCTGGAGAAACCCAAACAGAGAGAGATGGACTCTCACAACCAAAGAAGAAACTAAAGTATAAAAAACTGCTCCAATATGAGGTCCTGGGGCTACCATCAGTGAAGCTAAGATCAGCAAGCACGGTGCCCTCCTTGAGCCACTTGAATTCCTGGCAGAGACCTGACAAAGCAATCCATTCCAAAGTGACTGGCTTGAGCCACCAGAGTGCGGAGCTGAACAGCCCTGCATGTGGCGCTCTGGGACAGTTCCTCACGTAACCCACCCAGAAGCAACGTGAATTCACAAAACAGCTGTGATGAAGTCAGAGGTTGGGGAGCCCAGCAGTTTTTAGAGACCAACATCAACACACAGTGAGTGATGGGAATAAGGGGAAACCGACTGGACGACATGTTGGATTTGGGCAGGACATCCCTAACTCCATGAGGAAGTGGCTTCAGTTGATTGCTTCCCTTGTTGGGCGGATTGGTGGAATCTTCTTGGACTAGGCTGCACCGTGGCCAGGACTCAGTGAGTTGCTAAAAATTAATTCCCTGAGATCAGCACACACTGATGCAGTGAAGGCCTGCAAAGGTTGACTGGCCCAAGGGGAAGAGCCAGCACACACTGCCTGTGTGTGAACTTTAAACTCTGATAGCCTATTGAAGAGGACAAAAGCTCCTAGCCTGTGCCCTCTAGAGGAGTCTTAACCAACAAGAAAAGGGTATGGGAATTATACTGTACACTTGTATGGAAGGATGCAAAAACATGACGAAAGTGAGAAATAAGAAAAAAACCCCAGACCCAACCCTGAGAACATTGATCTAGGAGAGGAAAATACAAAAGAGAATGAGGGTAGCAAAAATGCAACATCAACCACAGTGTTAACAGACATAAAGAGATATCTTCAGGACCTTGTAAGTGGGACTAAAACTGAAATATTAATTCAAATTAAACAAGAGATAAGTAGATTAATAAAAGAAAGGCTGGGCACCTCTCAACAAGACACAGACAGAGGAATGGAGGAACACAAAATGAGAGACAAATTTAATGAAGAATACAGAAAAAACCTAGAATTCATGAAGCAGATTCAAAGAGATTATCAGGAAACTAATGACTCCATAGAAAGCTGGCAAAATTGCTTGAAATAAAGCAAAGATAGACTATCAAATATTGAACACAGGCTTACAATGTGTCATCATGAAAGGGAAGATCTCTTAAAAATAACAAGGGAGCAGGCAATAAAGATACAAAGACTGGAAGATGACAAGAGGATCTATAACTTAAGAATAAAGTATGTCAATGAAGAAACAGGAATCAAAACAGAGGAATTACAAAGGCTATTCACAGAAATTATTAAGGAAAATTTCCCAAGCATAGAAAAAAGAAATGATATGCAGACGTATGAAGCATACAGAACTCCAGGCACCTACAACAAAAACAGAGCTACACCCAGACACATAATAATCAAGATCCCAGAAATTCAATGTAAGAACAGAATATTAAAAGCCATCAGAGAAAAGAAACAGATCACCTATAAAGGAAAACCCATCAAAATCATGGCAGACTTCTCGACACAGACCATCAGGTCAAGAAGAGCTTGGAGTGAAGTAATTCAAGCACTGAAGGAGAACAAATTCCAGCCCAGATTGATGTATCCTGCAAAACTCTCTCTAGAAATTAATGGAGAAAACAGATGCTTCCATATCAAAGAGGAACTAGGAGAATTTGTGACCACCAGTCCAACCCTACTAAAAATACTGAAGGACATTCTAGGGAGAGAGAAAAAGAATACGAGCATTTCAGGAACAGTGGCAGAGAGGCCTCAGTGAAGAGGGCAGATAGTGGAGTGGAACAAAAATAGAGAACCAATGGCAGAAAAACAGAATAGCAGAAATGAGGCAGAGAAGATTGGCTGTAATCTCTAGTATAGATGGCCTTGAAATACTAACAGAGAGAAACACAGACAGAGTAGATCAGGAGATAGGGTCCATTGTGATTCTATATATAGGAAGGTAGTGGGACCCAAAACAAGCAGTGCACCCCATGGAAGTGAAAGGGGAGGGATCGCCTAAAAAAGGGAGGCAGAGGATATTGTTAAATGGCTAACAATATTTAAAATTTACATTATTCTCACCACTCTGCTTGGATGGATTACATGCTATTCCAGTTTGTCTACTTACACTAGACTTGAGGACATGCATCAGCTATCCCAAAAATAAGAGGACATATTATGGTAATCATCCCTAATTTCCTATCAAGTTAATCTGAAGCCCTTTATAAATTATACTGTCTTATTATGACTGATCTCATTTGAATCTGGGTTGTTAGATTGCTACTTTGTATTGACTGATTTTATTTAAATCTGTTCTGATGGATAACATCAAGTCTAAGAGTATAGGCAACTACACAAAGATGACAAGATTCACTAAGATACCCACTCTGGTTTGATTATTACTTGCTTTTGAAGTCTTATAATGACTCCAATGCTTTGTTTTTATTAATGCTGTTACATACTGCTGAGACGTCATGGTAACCATTATAGATCATCTAGTATTCAGTTTTATGTGACTTTTTTGCCTCATGTTTTTCTAGGAATTGTTTTGTTTTATCTTGCTTTGTTTTGTTTTTACCTCTAATACAGAAAGGATAGATATACATTTAGAGACTCATGCATGTGTAGAGCTTATAAACAGTTTACAAGAACCAAGTATATAACACATGTTGAAATGAACAACTACTTTGAAGAAAAAGAGACACTACAATACCCAGTGCAGATTCCATAATGTCATGATGTGCAGTCCAGCAAAACTATCACTTTTTGTTCAAAGTGATTTAGCTTGCTTTGTCTTGTTTAAGTTCAACACATATGAAGGTATGGACAGCTGTTTTGAGGAGAATTAGAGATACTATGACAGCCATTCTTGGCTTCCCTAATGTCTGGTCTTGCTGCTCTGAAATGCCCTCCTCGTCCTGCTCAGATCAATTGCATACTAGGTTTTTTCATGTGAATTCCCTGTATGTGACAATATGGGCAAATATTTGCAAGAAACAAGAGTCAATATGATAGAGAGTGAATATCTCTGATTGTCTAACTTTTAAATTTATGTCTCTTACATTGCTTTCTTGTGATCCACTTTGTTCTGTTTTGCTGTGTTTAATTTTACCATTTGATATAATTGCATGTATATTTGAGTGGGTAAGATGGATGATGATTTTGCGGTTTTTGTCAGATTGTGAAACAGAACCTATAGCAGTCTCACTGTTTGAATGTCTACTTTACATGTTTTAACATTGTAATTTGAACAACTATTTCCAAAAAGTCAGTATGCAATTTGTCAAGTAATAATTTCTTTGGACTTTTTGTTGTTGTTCTTTTCCTTTTTTCCTTGCAATTCTGTATTGTTGCTACCCTTTATTCTGTTTTGTTTTGTTTTGTTTTTTCTCTTTAAATAAAATTTTAAAAAAGAAATTAATTATGTTTTATAAAATGAGTTTACAGTGACTGGGAGCATGACATGGCGCAGCTCACCGCTTCCAAAGTTTCACTAGCTGCTTGGCACTAGTGCCTTGCTCTGTATCCAGGCTGGCCTAGGTATCCCATGCTGGCCTCAAACTTGTCACCTCCTGATATCAGCGTGACTGTTTGGGACTGGGAACTGCCTGGAGATCGGCATCTGGGCTGGGTCTGTTTGGGCCCATAGCCCCGCCCTTTACCCCCAGGAAGTCTCGCAGAAAGCATCATCTTGGCCTGTCTCTTTGGGGCCTGAAAGTCTCAGACCCGCAGAGTGGCCTGGGCTGTTTGGATCGAAAGTCTGGGCAGACCTGCATCTCGGCGTGACTGTTTGGGACTGGTAGGCCCACCCTTCATCCACAAGGAACTTCCTGGAGATTGGCATCTGGGCCAGGTCTGTTTGGGGCCGTAGCCCTGACCTTCACCCCCAGGAAGTCTCCTAGAAAGCAGCATCTCTGGCAGTCTCTTTGGGACCCGAAACGTTCGGACCCATAGGGTGGCCTGGGCTGCTTGGATCAAAAGTCTGAGCAGACCTGCATCTCGGCGCGACTCTTGGGGACTGGTAGGCCCACCCTTCATGAGCAGGGAACTGCCTGGAGATCGGCATCTGAGCCGGGTCTGTTTGGGCCCTTAGCCCCGCCCTTCACCCCCAGGAAATCTCCCAGAAGGCAGCATCGTGGCCTGTCTCTTTGGGACCCAAAACTCTCGGACCCGCAGAGTGGTCTGGGATGTTTGGATTGGGAATATTTGGAGACTGGCATCCTGGCCAGGTCTGTTTGGGATCGGGAACTTTTCAGAAACCAACATTCTGGCCTGACTCTTTGGGACCTGTAGCCCCTTCACTCCCAGGAAACCTCCTGGAGACCTGCCTGGGACAAAGCACAGAGGCCTGGCCTGCCTGAGATTCCACAGGCTCTGGGGTGGCCACACCCAGCATTCGCCTTACAACTTAGGGAGCCAGGAGCCCACAGAGGGGAGTTAGGACACTGTGAAGAAGCCAGGAGCCTGTGGGGGAGCCACTGCTCCTCCAGGAACTGAGGGTGTAACAGGTAATTTGCCACATAAGCAGAGAAAGCTTTGAAACACTGCTCAAAGTAAGGAAATATAGAAAAATGACAAGAGGAAAGACCAAAAGGCCGACTCAAAGCCCTAGCCCTCCACAGAAAGCTTAGAAGCTGTGTACATAGAAGAAAAAAGGAGCCATACACCTGAAACGTCTGAAATGATATCAAATGAAATAAGTATGCAAATAGGGAAAGCTATAGAGAAATTCAAACCAGAAATACTTGCCCAGGTAAAAGAAGAATTGATAAAAACAGTGAAAGAAATAGTGAATGCATCTAGTGAAAACACAGCTAAAAAATTAGAGGAACAAAGCAAACAGAATCCCTCAAAGAACAATATAAGAAACAAAAAGAATGCATAAAGCAGATTCAAAGAGATATACAGGAGATATACCTATACATATACATATACATATACATATACATATACATATACATATACATATACAGGAGATATACAGGAGATATACATTTCTCTGTATATCAAGAGATATACAGAGAAATGAAAAATTCTATTGAAAGGTGTAAAAACAACCTCAATGAAAGTGAAGACAGAATTTCAGACCTCAAAGATAAGACTGCAGCCAGTGAGCAGGAAAGACAAGATCTTTTAAAAATAACAAAGAATCAAGAAATAAAAATTCAACACCTGCAAGATGATGCAAAGAAAAATAACATAAGATTAATAGGGATAAATGAAAAAGAAGGGGACAGCCCAAATGATATCAAGAGGATATTTACAGAAGTAATAGCTGAAAACTGCCCAAACATGAAAAGAGAAACAGACATCTGGATAAGTGAAGCATACAGAACTCCAAACAGCCATAACCAAAATAAAACTACACCCAGACACATAATAATCACAGTCCCAGAAATCCAACATAAGAATAGAATACTAAAAACTGTTAGAGAGAAAAGAGAGATCACCTATAATGGAAAACCTATCAGAATCATGGCAGACTTCTCAACACAAACAATGAAATCCAGAAGAGCATGGAGTGAAGTATTTCAGATCATAAAGGAAAACCACTTCCAACCCAGACTGACATACCCTGCAAAACTGTCCTTCAAAATGGATGGAGAAATAAGTTACTTCCATGACAAAGATCAGCTGAAGAACTTCATGAACTCCAAACCAAACTTACAAAGAATACTGAAAGACATTCTAGATACACATGTGAGAAAAGCACCAAGCAAGGCAGACAATTAAAAAGAATGCAAAGCTAAAGACACAACAGCAGAAAGATAACATGTCAACAATAAACCAAAATATAACAGTAACAACCATTAATGTAAATGGCCTCAACTCACCAATCAAAAGAAAGAGACTGGCAGAATGGATCAAGAAACAACATCCAGCCATATGCTGTCTACAAGAAACCCATGTAACCCAAAAGGACACTCACAGACTGAAAGTCAAAGGATGGAAAACAATACTTCATGAAACAGGGAACCAAAAAAAAGCAGGAGTGGCAATCCTGTTTGCAGACAATGTGAATTTCAAACCAAGAATGATCCAAAGAGATAAAGAAGGTCACTACATACTAGTTAGGGGAAAACTTCAAGAGGAAGAGATAACAATCTTCAATATATATGCAAAAAATTCCAGAGCACCCAGCTATATAAAGCAAATACTAACAGAAACGAAAAATCAAATAAGCAATAATAAAATTGTAACAGGAGACTTCAACACACCATTGACCCAAAAGGACAGATCCACTAGACAGAAAATCAGCAAAGACATAACAGAACTGAATCACACCTGTGAACAAATGGACTTGATAGATGTATACAGAGTGTGCCATCCAACAACATCAGAATACACCTTCTTCTCAGCAGCATATGGGACATTCTCTAAAATAGACCATATACTAGCCCACAGAACATATTTAAGTAAATGCAAAAGAATTGAAATTATCCCATGCATGTTATCGGATCATAGTGTTGTGAAACGAGAAATTAATGATAAAAGACATTGCAATAAACCTACAAACACATGGAAACTGAATAATACACTCTTCATCAATCAGTGGGTCACAGAGGAAATTAAAGAAGAAATTAAACGACATTTACAAGTCAATGAAAATACAGACACAACTTACCGGATTTCGTGGGATGCAATGAAAGCAGTCCTGAGAGGAAAATATATTGCATTGAGTTCCCACATCATTAAGATAGAACGAACACAAATAAACAACCTGATGCTACAAATCAAACCTCTAGAAAAAGAAGAGCAGGCCAAGCCCAAAGGCAAAAGAAGTGAGGAAATTACAAAGATTAGAGCAGAAATTAATACAATAGAGACTAAGAAAGCAGTACAAAGGATCAATGAATCAAAGAGTTGGTTCTTTGAAAGAATAAATAAAATTGATAAGCCCCTGGCCAACCTTATTAAAAAAAGGAAAGTAAAAACTCAAATTCATGCAATAAGAAATGAAAAATGTCAAATTACTACAGATTAAGTGGAAATACAGAAGTTCGTCAACACCTATTTTCAAAACCTCTACTCTCATAGGTTCGATAACACTGAAGAAATAGACAAGTTCCTAGATACATATGAACTACCAAAACTGGATGAGGAAGATGTAAAACTGCTGAATAACCCAATTACTATTACTGAAATTGAAAATGTAATTGAGTCCTTGCCTACAAAGAAGAGCCCCGGCCCAGATTGATTCACTGCAGAATTCTACAAGAAATACAAAGAAGACTTAACTCCAACACTCCTGAAACTCTTCAGTGAAAGAGAAAGGGAAGCAATTCTGCCTAAATCATTCCTCGAAGCAAATATCACTCTAGTACCAAAACCAGAGAAAGACTCAACGAAAAAAGAGAACTATAGGCCAATCTCCCTGATGAACATAGATGCAAAAATTGTCAATAAAATATTGGCAAACAGGATGCAGCAAATCATCAAGAAGATTATACACCATGACCAAGTAGGATTCATCCCAGGAAGGCAAGGATGGTTCAACATACTTAAAACAATAAATTTAATCCACCATATCAATAGAGCCAAAAGCAAGAACCACATGATCATCTCTATAGATGCAGAAAAAGCTTTTGATAAAGTCCAACACTCATTCATGATAAGAATCTTACAGAGAATTGCAATAGAGTGTCTTTTTCTCAATATGGTAAAGGCCATCTATGACAAGCCAACAGCCAGCATCATATTAAATGGTCAAAACTTGAAAGCCTTTACCTTAAAATCAGGCATAAGACAAGGATGTCCATTATCACCACTGCTATTCAACATAGTTTTGGAAATACTAGCCAGAGCAATAAGACAGGAAAGAGAAATAAAAGGAGTAAAGTTAGGAAAAGATGAAGTTAAATTATCATTATTTGCAAATGACATGATACTTTACATAGAAGACCCCCAAAACTCTACTGAAAGTCTCCTAGATATAATTAACAAATTCAGCAAGGTAGCCGGATACAAAGTCAATACACAAAAAGCAATAGCATTTCCATACACTAACTACAAAAGTACTGAGATAGCAATAAGTGAAACTACACCCTTTACAGTAGCATCCAAAAAAATGAAATACTTTGGAATTAATCTCACGAAAGAAGTAAAAGAGCTATACAGGGAAAGTTATAATACCCTGAAAAAGGAAATCGAAGAGGACCTCAGAAAATGGAAAGACATACTCTGTTCATGTATAGGAAGACCAAACATTGTAAAAATGGCCATTCTCC
>PVJX010041970.1:0-14399 GCA_004027295.1 Dolichotis patagonum
TAGATTAGTTGTTTTTAGTACCCAAACTACATTTAGAACATCATCTGTCATTGAAATTACAACTTGATTAAATTTATAATAATCATTATCATATTGCTACAGCCTTAGGGCTAGTCTTTTGCATAGGTTAAATAGAACAACTGAATGGATATGTGGCTGATATCTCTTTCATCCTTCCAAGGTAAGGTGATTTTGACCTTAATTGTGATTTTAATTTAGATCTACTACTTTGGTAGGCAGAGGTGGTTCTAGAAGATTCCACATGGCTTTTGCTTCTATAATAGCCCTTTGGCCATAAGTTAGGAAAATGACAGGGGAATTATGTCAGATGCTTGATGTATCTTTTCCAGTGTTGCTTTCCAAGACTAGAAAAATTGTCTCACAGTGGGTTAGGAGCTCAAGAGCCTCTCTGTGAGAATGTACTATATGCAAACTATTCATCACTTGGCTTTCATAAACCCCAACACCAATGAACGGTCTTTAATTAATTTGAGTCTCTAGGAATTGGTATCATTACTAATATCATAGCCATAATTTTTAAAAATCTTTCTTTGATTTGCTGCCTTGATAACTGATCTCAAGTAAGGTCTTATTTTAAAAAAGTAAGGAGGAAATATGTGGGTCTATTAGTCCACTTTCTACTCCTACAATGAAATACAGGTTACTGAATTTTTAATGAAGAAAAAGGGTTTGTTTAGCTCACAATTTCAAAGGTTGAAAGTCCTCGTTGACTCAGCCTCTGGTGAGGGCCTATGAATGGGTAGTACATCGAGGTAGACTGTGCAAGAGGAAGTGATGAGGGGAAGTTGTGGCATTATTCTCCCCAGGTGGGAGTACTTAGGGTCCAATGAGAACTACTTTACTCTTTTCTGAGGGTGGTGTCTCTTGATCACCTAACTACCCGCTACTAGACCTGAAGGTCCTGTCAACTCTTAGTTTTGCAAATCTAGGGACCAAGTTTCTAATTCATGAATCATTGGGGAAAACAGGCAAAATTTAAACCAAAGTATAGTGTAAATTTTTGTCTTGTATCAAAGTGATTTCTTTAAGAGTAGCTGGCCTCCCATTCAATATACTACGAGTCAGTAAACTGTATCAAGCCTAGAAATCGGCTATAAAGTTTTGATTCTTTTGTAATAATTCAAATCAGATTTCTATTTACCAGATGTAGAGTTCTTCACTTAAAAAAAGTCAAGTAAAATTTTAATGGACTGTCCATATATTTTCCTCCGAGATATGCAACCAATAGTCTTGTCATACAAATCATTCTAATTATTGCTGTAGTCCTGCTACCCATTATAGTAACTATGTCCAACTTGTCTTTGTATAGTTTTGCATTACTTTAGCTCACAATAAAATGCACCAGCTGTTAGAAATCTTTCATGGGTGCTGATGGTCCTCTCACAAATGTATTTCCAAAAATTATCGCGAAGAGGGGCATCTTCTGGCTTACTTAAATACTTCAACTCTCTAAAACTGTCAGTGTTATCCTAAAACATTAGACACACCTTTCTACACATAAAGTTCCCCAAGGAATTTCTGGCATTATGTTTTCATTTATTTCCTCAAGAAATTAATGGAGTCACTCCTTGCTGGGTGCATGTTTATGTCACTGAATCCAGAATACCAGAATGGTATGCATGGACTCACATTTCCCCATTATAAGCCATCAACTTTAGGATGCATTTCCACACACTACAATGAAAATGCATTGATACAGTTTTAAAATTCTGTTGGTATGAGGGATCTCTGGCTATCTCACACATTGTTCCTGTGATTCACAAGATTGTAATTTAAAAATTCTAGATGTTGCATGTGGCTTCCTCAGTAGAATGCAAACTGGGCTATGGTAAGATGCTGCTGCTTATCTTCTTTCTTTGCTTATCTTATTAATCTTATAATACTACTCGACTTTTTACTCAGTAGGCAGGTGTTATTTTAATTTAATAACAAATTTAAGGCAGTGATACTAAAGGCTTTTCAGATGAGTTAGAAGTTTTTACTGTTTAGATTTAAAACATTTCTCTGTAGATTAAAACAATCCAACAACTCAGAAGAGATGGAACGTGCTGGCTGGCTGAACTGTTACTAACTTTCATTCTCAACCACTCTGCAGAGTGATATGCTGTCATCTAATTGCTTGTGTGCTAACACAAACTGGGAAAAACTGTAAACTGGGGACTCTGCTTTTTTCCACTGGTGATAACCAGAGCAGGCAGCTCTCACTTCTTGCAAAAATGTCAGAAGGCAGTTTTACCACCAACCTGATCTTACCCAGCATTTCAGAGGCCTGGCCCATAAAGGATAACTTCTCTTTTTCCTAACAATCCCTGGACCTGGTTTCATTGGAAGTTGCACCAGGCCCTACACTGGATGGAGATGAAGTGCTATATGCAACTGGCAGCTTGAGGCTTCACTGAAATAAAAGCTGTGAGGGTCTGGATTTGTATGTGGAGAATATAGAAAAAACTATCTGTGGACTTAGTTTAGATTCTTAAATGATAACTGTCACAGCTTGGAACAGCTTGCATAAATATTGCTTTGGAAGAGGTGATTTTTTGGAAATGAATTTATTGAGTTGTATTGTTGCTGAAGCTTTGTTTCCACATTTTAACCTAAAGTGGTCCAATACAGAAATTAGAAGTTTTCCAGAAAAACATATTTGCATAATGTCTACAATTCTTAGAAGCAGATATTGTGCTGAGCTTGGGCTCTTGTACTCTAAGTAATTAAATTTCCCATGAATCGTTCTAGTGGAGCATTGGTTTCTTTTACTGCAAAATGAAGCGGGTGATACTCTTATTCATTAGGAGAATTCAAAAACCTGATAATGCAGAACAGTTCTTAATGATGTTCATAGTGCATGAAATATCATTATGAATCAGAGAAGGTTACTTTTTCAAAATATAATATGCAAAGACAGGTTTAGTTAATGTAAGGAAGTCTATGTTATATACATGCAAGTCATCAGGAAACATAAAGTTAATAAAGCACAGTGTTAATATTCTGCTTCTGTTCTGGAATGCCTCATGGGGGGGGAGTGATTAGGGGCACTCTATGACTGTTGAAAGGAATAGATGAAATCATGTAAGCAAATCTCTCCGTGAACTGGTAGGGAGTCTAGTGCAATGTTCACAGGCCTTGTAGCACTGCAGTTGACAGAGACAGTGCAATAGCATCAATAGCATTCTTTTTTTCTTTTTTTGGTACCGGGGATCGAACTCATGACCTTGTGCTTGCCAGGCAGGCACTTAAGCCACTGAGCTAAATCCCCGGCCCTGCAATAGCATTCTAATCACTTCTCTACGCATAAATGCCCTTGGCCAACAGTACCACAACATTGTCTCTGGAAACCAAGCAGAACTATAGAGGGTAAAGGTTCAGTGTCTTCCTGCCACATGGCACTGGTAGAAGAATGGCAAGTTCAAAGATAGCCAGAGATGAATTTTATCCCTTATCATTGTTATTGTCATTATTATAGGATAAAAACATGAGAGCTAGAAGAAATGTTGGAATCATGTTAGTTAATTTTTTTAAAAACTTAATTGAGAAGCATGTGGGACCTACTCAAAATCACTGAAGAATTTGTATTAGAATAATGGACTTTCTGGTCTCAGTCAGTCTTCTTCCCCAGTTGATGTTAATCTACTCTATCAGGTTTTCAAGAACTGCCACAACAACATACTGCAGATTGGGTGGACTAAAAAACAGAAATTTATTTTCCCATGATTTGGAGTCCAAGATCAAGGGCTGGCAGTGTTGGCTTCCTTGGAGGCCTTTTCCTTAGCTTGCATCTGGACGTCTTCTAGCCATGTCCTCATATGGCCCTCTGTGAAGGAACATCCGTGGTGTCGCTCTTACTGGACTGACACCCCTCCCTTACGGCCTTATTTAACCTTCGTCACCTCTATAAAGCACCAAATACCACCCCACTAAGGGTTAGAGCTTCTGTGTATAAATTTTCAGGAGACAAAATTCATCCATGATACCTACCCATGAAAATATTGTTCTAATTTCGTTCTTAGTTTAAACCTTTGCTGGGTATGTCTGAATCCAGAAGAGAGGACCATCTGTATGCTCCAGGAGACGCACAGCTGTAGGTAGACAAAAAGCGAGAGAGACAGAGACAGAAACAAAGATAGACAGGGAAAGCGCTGTGTGCAGACACATAGTTTCTCTTATACATCAGGACACTTTATTCTCATTCATGAGCTTATATTAAAGTAAGTTTAACCCTATCTTTAAAACTGGTGTCCACAGTTTAAAACAATCTACAGACAAAACAAAACTAGAGTTTGCTAAAGGCACAGAGATTACAGGATCACTTTAAAACAAATGTATGTGGATGGTCTTAATGCTGGGAGACTCACTTTTTGAGTAAAAGAACAGGGTTTTACATATAAATTTAATACCATAGTTTTATATTAGTTGGAAACATGATTATTTTATGTAAGAGGTGAAATGTGCAGTTGCTCTCATTTCCCCAGAGCTCACAAGGAGGGCTGGAGAGCCAGGAATTAGGTGAGGAATATGTTCCACAAATGGGCTGGTCCCTTTCTGCGGCATTACTGTAGCAAATACAGTGCAAATTGTCCTCATTTTGCAGAATAGCAAATTGAAACCCAGAGAGATGAGTGAGCTCATAAAGATTCAGGAAGTGATAGGACACTTGACTGCCATGGACTGAGATAAAATTAAATCTTGTCTCTTTTTTTTTTTTTTTTTTTGAAACAGGGTCTTGCCATGCAGTTCAGGCTGGCCTTGAACTCCCTTTGTAACCCAGGATGGTCTTGAAGTCAAAATGATCCTCCTGCTTCAGCCTCTCGAGTGCTAGGATTATAGGTATGTGCCCCCATGCCCAGTTTAAAATTAAATCTTGATAAAGACTGCTCAACACCTAATGCTGCTATTAAATGTTAATTACTATGGAAAAGACAACATAATATTTTGTAGTAAAATAAAAACAAGTGCTTCTACTTACTTACTCCTAGCTTTATTAGGTCAAGGCCATCCTTCGAGGGTTAAGTATATTGAAGAACAATCCTGAGGGATTTTTAACAGTTAGTGAGAGTCTAATGGCCCAAGGTGGACCTCGTAAAAGTCACATTAAAGGGACCTGATCTCTATTGTCCATCCTTGGGGAACAGAAATCATACAGTGAGCACTGGTGGTGTAGAAAGCAATCAGGCGGAGACACTACCCGAGAGAGGAAATATATCTGGCAAATGTTCAGCATGAGCTTCCTTATACTGACTAGATTTGGGCTCAGTTTGAGCTGCAAATGATCACTTCTCTCCTACATCATTCAAATCCATCCCACATAAAGTAAACAAACAAACAAACAAACAAACAGGGAAGTACCAGTAATTTTAGAATATGGAGATGCTATATTTATTTGGGACTGTTTAAAAGTTTGAACATTTTGTTTGTTTGCTATTTTGTTTTGTTTTTTCTCTTATAGAGCTGCTGGTGGGCACAATTTTCTCAGATTCATTACATGCTATTACAGTGTAAAACCAAGATAAAAAACAATTTTTTAGTATGTCTTTCCCAGAAATCTATACAGTTGAGGGCCACTGATGCTCATATTTTTAATGTCACAGAAGACAGATCTTATTGCATAAGTGGACATATTTATAAATATCACATTGTGTCTCTAGTGTAAAGAGAAATAAGAACTATAGGAGTAATAAAACTCAAAATGTGTAGTTGCTATTGTAAAAAAGAGAGGAAAAGGAAGTGCTCCAAAGATATAACTGCATGTATGTTTAAGTATGTAGGATTAATAACCATATCACTAAGTTTTTATTGGATTGTTGATCAGAACTGTTTGCAGTCTCACTGTTTGAATGCCCACTTTTGTAACTTGAACAACTATTTCTAAGAGGACAATACATAATTTATCAACTAGTGATTTCTTATTGTTTATTTTTTTGAAATTATGTATTATTTCTACCCTTTTCTTGTTTCATTTTTTCTCTTTAAATAAAATTAAAAAAAAAAAAAGAATAATTCAGACCTGTTGACCATTTGAAGACAAACTTTGGCCCTTGAGTTTCACCTTCTACAGCAAAGTATTACTCAGAAATGCCATCTTTCACAAAGGACTATGACAATTTCTTTTCTTTTCTTTTTTCTTTTTTTCCCTTCTTCTTTGAGATACTGACCCACTGGTGGAGACGCTGGCAGTTAATAAAACTGTCACAAGACGGTGGCTGGAAAGAGTTGTAGCTCAGCTGCCAACTGGGGGATATTAGCATCCACCCTGGGCCTGACTGCTGAAGTTGGATGTGATTACGCCTCTGTACAAGCCAGGCAGTATTTAAATGCTAATGTGACACCAGCATTTTCTTTACTGTTTAGACAAAAGAAACTCTAATGAGATACTTTTAAGCCCACACATGTGTTTCTATAGCAATGCTTACTTGAGAATAAAATTAGGATAAAGAGCTAACATGATTGTAAAATCTCAACTACCCCCTAGCAATAGGTTTCTACCATGAGATAGACACTGCTACTGGGAATGCTGATTTGATTTAAGTGTTCACAATAAAGAACTCTGTTTAATGATACCATCTGTGACCATAATTAGTTTGAACTTGTAAAAGTGAAGATTTTGACAGGAAATGAGGCATGTGTTTTTGAGAAAGGACAACTTCCTTATTTTGTATGGATGAAAGCACAGAGTGCATACACAGAGATGCCACAGGAACTCCTTAAGAACTTATAAAGGTTGAGACAAAGAAGGAAAAACCTGGAAACTGACTGTGGGCAAAAAATTCAGTTAGTGAGGCAACTGGCTGCTATAGCATTTCTTCTAACATAGTTTCTTTTACAGTTGGAGTTTCCTTAGACACATTCTCGTTGCTGGGACAAAGTACCTGACATTCACAGCTTTAAAAAAGGAGAGGTTTATTTTTATGCATGGTTTCTGCCCATTGTTGGCTGGCTGCAATTCAGGACCATCATGGTGGAAGAAGACTGTTCAACCGATGGCAGCCAAGAAACAGGGAGGAACAGGAACAAGAATATAACCTAGTGACCCAACTCCAACCAGGCCCCAATGCCTAATAATGCATTCTTGTACTGAACTCATCAATAGTCCAATTCACTAGTGAATATGGTGTCTCCATGATCCAATTACCTTCCAAACACATGAGACTTTTGGAGGACTTTTGAGATTTAAACCATAACATTCTGCCCCAGCCCAAAAAAGATTTATGTCCAAATTCATTGTTCAAAATGAATTTAGTCCATCTTTAGGAGCTCCCAAATCTTAATAGTTTCAATTTTGCTGAAAAGTGCAAGTAAAATGTCTCCTATGCCAGTCAAAGCAAACTCTTAGCTGAGAGCCCATATAAAAATCAAACAAAAGCTAAATACTTACAAAATACAGTGCCACAAGGTCAGTTTCCCATTCAAAAAGGGAGGAACACAGAATAGAAAAGAACTGGATAAAAGAGATTGAAACCCTACAGGACAAACATTTAGTAAGACTGTAACTCCATGTCCAGCATGTGGCATACCTTAGGGTGACCAGGAGTTCCAAAGGGCCTAGGGAGTGGACCTAGTCCTTATAGCACTGTTGCTTGCTGCCCACATGGTCTCTGTGTTAGGTTGGTTCCATCTACTGTCTATACTTTTTTTTTCTGCAGTCTTTCTGTGTTCTTGGTATTTGCAGCTTCCTGGAGTCTCTACCCCTTTTGGGTTCATTGCCACAGACCAATTCAGTGCCCTGCTGGAGCACATTGATTGAACTCCCAAGCCTTCCTTTGAAATTTGGGTGGAAGCCTACATGACACCACAACTCTTGCATTCTGCATACCTGAAAAACCAGCACCACATGAATGATGCTAAGGTCTGCTCAGTTCCAGTAAAAGCCTAAAACTATTGGATCATGGCTGTGGACCTCTGAGGGTCTGAATGACTGAGAACTGTGAAACAATCCAAGAGAACCAATTCCCTAACCAGGAGCCTTAGGCATGCTCTTCTCAAATGAAAATTTTAAAGTTTTGCACCCTTGAGTTTATGAAGGGTGTTGTCTTGTTGACTCTTGAGCTAACTTCAAGCCATCTTTCCTATTGTCCTGATGTAAAGTACATTTTTTTACAATGCTAATGTTTTCAGCAACCATGCTTTCCTTTGTCCCAAATTTGCAGATACTTCCTTTCTAAATTAACTGCACATTTTTCACATCAGCTTTTGTTCCTCACTTGCACTGTAAAAATGGCTAAATTGATCCAGCAGCACCCATGCCACAGCCTGGATTTTGGGCTGCTTTGAAATTTATTCTTCCAGGATAATTAATCCAATGCCCTTTACCTTACTTTCCCACAAAGATTTATGACATGGGCACATTGAGGATAAATTTTCTGCCAGGGTGTTTAACACACATGGTCTCTTATTTAACTGCCAATCAATCCTCGGTTCCAACTAAAACATTTTGTTGATACAGTATAGCAAACATGGTCTAAGTTTTCTTAGGGACTTATCTTCCTCCAGAGCTGACAACTGAACAGTGTTTTGAAGTACCTGATGGAAGTGGTTATGCAACATTTCTCCAAATATGAGCGCCTGAAAAATCTTGTGAAAATGCAGAATCTGATTGGAGCAGGGTAAGTAGGAGCAGAAGTCTGTGCTTCTAAAATAGTATTTGTCTCTGTGTTGAGTAGCAGTCTAGATCATTAGAAATGGGACTACACAATGGTTTGTAACTGACCACAGTGTCAGAGGCACACTCATGGCCATGTCTCCTCAGCTCCCTCCCAATCAAGCAGGCAAGAGAGGTGTTCTCTTTCTCACCTACTTTATCTCTTTTGTGCCTTTTCAGTCCCTGCTTCATATGATGCTTTCTCAAGTTTTGCTTGGAGCCTGGAGACTGAGGGATAGGGAAACATGAAAGGAACACAGGTGGCTATTTGCCAAAGTCTGAGAAAACCTTCCTTGGGAGTTCTCACAGACTATTTTTTATTCTTTATACAACAGATGACAAAGTGTTTCTTACATGTGTCTGGGAACATAAATTTTTGTCCTTGAGCTGAATTCCACATGTAGATTTAATACATTGGCTGCACTAAATATAGTGTTTATTACTAATGTACATTGCTGCTTTAAGGAAGATGTACTTTTTTCTAAAATAATGGTTTAACCTGTTATTTAAGATCCTTGCATATTATAAAGTTTATGTAATTGATCATCTACTGAACTGGAACTCAAGAGATCTGACTTGTTTTTCATTGGGTCACCATTTTTTTAAATAGGTGGGAGCCAAATACTGAACCTCTTGAACCTTCATTATCCTGTTTTACAATGTTGAGGTAGGACAAACGGATTGCTTAAATGCAAAGTTACAATGCTAGAATTGAGGTTGGACAAAGGAATTGCTTAAATGCAAAGTTACAATGCTAGAATTCTAATAAATATAGTAACTGATTTAATATATTGCGTGAGTAAATTTTACTTTTCTCTGACACCATAGTATATCTGAGAAAATTATTTAGATTTTTGGCTTCTTTAATTACCACATCCATGTTGAAGGCTTAATTAGCAGGATATATATAGCTTACTGAAAGGTCAGTTAATTTTAGTCTTATTATTTGACTGCTTATTTCTTAATATGCTAGAATTTCTTCATTCAGGGGAGAAATATGTGAAGGTAGAAATCACAGAGCATACATATCTATTGATTTTTAGTTTTTAAAAAATAGTTTTATAAATCATATAATTTGCCTTTACAATGTGCAATTAAATAGCTTTATGTATATGCACTAGTTATGCAACTCTTATCACAATTAACATAAGGATAATTTGTCACTCCAAGGAGAAACCCTGTCCTCATTAACAGCCACTTCCCATTTCTCCTCAATCTCTCCCATCCCTACTTCTATACAATCACTAAGCAACGTGTAGATTTGTCTATTCCAGATATTTCACATAAATGAAATCACACAGTATTTAGCCTTTTGTATAGAGTTTCTTTCATGTGGCAGAGTGTTTTTAAGGTTTACATATGTTGTAGCATGTATCGGCACTTCACTGTTTTTATTGCTGAGTAATATTCCATTAGATGGATACAGGACATCTTATTTGTCCTTTTACCCAGTGGGAGACATCACAATGGTTTCCTATTCTGAGTCTTTTTTAAAAAGCTATATGTATACAAGTTTTTTTTATAGGAATGTTTTTATTTCTACTACAAGTGAATATGGGTCACATCCTAACTCTAAGTTTAATCACTTCAGGGACTGTCAACCTGCCTTCCAAAACTGGCAGTCTGATTTCCCATTTTGCATTCCTGTCCCCAGTGTGTAATGGCTGTGATATTCTGACACTTGCTATTATCCGTCTTTTTGGTGATGCTATATATAGTGAATGTAAAGTGGTGTCTCAGTGTTTTGCACCTCACTAACAGCTAATGGTACTGAGAATATTTTCATGCTATTATTGGCCATTTGTTTATAATCTTTAGTGCAACATATAGTTAGATTCTTTGGCCAGTTTTGTATTGGATTATTATTTATTATTGGCTTGGAGGTGTTTTTTACATATATACAAGTATCTACAAGTCCTTTATCAAATATGCGTTACGCAAAAAATTTCTTCCAGCATGTAGATTGTGTTCTTCTTTCTTGACAATGTTCTTTGATGCACAAAACTTTTTAATCTTGATGAGGTCCTGTGTATTTTATTTTATTTTGTTTTGTGTTTTCATGTTGCATCTAAGAAATCATTGCACAAAGGTTTAAACTATAATGAAATTCTAATCCTGAGGCACTTTTTAAAAATTTAAAATATGCAGTGTTCTGGAAACTGACGTACCAAACACACACATTGATAGCAATTCAGAGCAGTTTTGACAGAAGGACAGCGAGTCACTGGGGAATTTCCATATCCATAGGCCATATGACACTTGACCAGGGCCTTGTCACATTGTTAGGCCAGATTGCAGAAAGACATTAAAGATGTAAATGTTTAATTATTTGAGAACAATTTACTTCCTAAAGACCAGAAGTCAGCTGGAAAACCTGCTGAGTCAAAATTCATAAATAGGGATACTATACATTATTTTGTCATGACTGGGCCATACAGAAAGTCTTTTTAATAGTGTCTAACATTTATTGAATATTTAAGAAACTCAATTAATGTTTAACAGTCAAGATGTTCATTTTGTCCTGCCCTCTTCTTAAAATATATTAGATGTCTATAAAGTAGCACCCATTAATTTAAATTACCAACATTATATTTCACTGTGTTTATACTGCACAGGTTAAATGAAACACTTTGAATAAATATCAAAGTTTCTTTCTGTCTTTTGAAGATTGAGGACATTTTTGCCTAATTGCAAAGCTATTCTTTCATACCCTGAAAGTAAAAATGGATTTTCTTTTCTATAAAAATGTTTTAGTAATATTAAAGAGAACAAACTAAATGTTTATGTTATCACCTGAATGAAATAATTTACTTTGCATGTTCCTTTCCACGCCTGTTTCACATCTGTATATTTTTACGCATTGTAACCCCACTGGATATATGAGTTTCCAACAGTATTTTAGCAGACTGTCTTCGAAAGTCTCTTGTCCCCAGAGGGACTGGCACCTGCATGTGAAAGATGGTTCCAGACTTGCAAAGTGACATTGCTCAAGGCACCAATGTCCCATTCTTAGACAGAGACTTAGAGTGGCAGGTGTTACTGGACGACCCCACTTCCCCTGGAGGCCCGGGTTTTTGTCACCTTCAGGCTGTTTACTCTTACTCATGCTGAACTTCCTGCTCTCCTCACCCTTCACAAACAGGGGACGCATCCTGCCCATGGGCTAGGGATGCAGCTTGGGTCTGGATAGCTTTCAGATTTCTTCCCACACCACTCCTGCCTCAGGCTTTGTTCCAGACGCCTCAGAGAGCTTCGTTCACTATCTCTTCCACCAGGAACCCTGTGTGCCTGGATCTTACACTGGAAAACCTTCTACCTGCATATAGTTCAGCTAAATGTCACTTCATGGAGAACTTCACTAATTATTCTGACCAAATATTCCTCTCCCTTCCACATCACATCAGGATTTCTTTCATCTCGTTTTCTTCATAAATGGCTCCTACAGTACTATAGGAGAATCTATGATCCAAACATCTGATATTCATATGGCTTTACTGGTATTGTCCATTTCTCCTCTGCTAAGTAGTTACTCCATGAAGCAGAATTTCTGGGTTTTTTTCTCCATTATACTCCACTACTTATTACTGAATATAATACAGTAGGTCTTCGAAAATATTTAGCAAATGAATAAATGACTAAGATTCTATGCATAAGCAAAGGTCTTTGCCACTCTAGTCTTCTTTCTTCTCCACTTCCTGTCCTGAGCAGAGCTGGAGCGGAATATTTGTTTATGCCTTTTGTGATCGGAATGAGTGAACAGCCAGGAGGGAAAACACTCAGAGTTACCTGAGCGCTAAAAAGTGATGTGTAGCACAAAATTTCTCAGAGTAGAAGCTCTGCTGTTAAATGTGACCAAAGATCACACTGATAGGAAACATTTTTCAGTACTTTTCCTCAGTCAAAACTACAGTGGAATCTCAACTTTTTTAGAGAGAAGTACGGTTTTCTTCAATACATCTTGTGATATGATATAAAATATAACATAGCATAGTATACAACATATGATATAATTTATGCAATATTTCTGTTTTGTTATCATGTAATGCATTTTCTGCCTGTTTTTTAAGCCTAGAGAAAAACTGTCAGTGACAAGATGAAAAAAGAAGGTGTACAGCTACTTTGGCCATAAACTGAGGATGAAGACAAGTTGTTATGGGGTTTGAAGAAGATTTAAGCTCTGAGGGTAAAGAAAATAGCTACTGTGCCAGAAACTGTGGACTAAGATCTTTTTAGGTTTCCCCAGAAACAGAACTGTCATTTCTGTGACAATTCCAGCCTCCAACTTCATAGATAAATGTGTAGTCATCCTAGATAATTCAGATCTGTTAGAGAAAATGAATAAAAACTGATTAGTATCTAGCCTGGTCAAATATACTGGGAAAAAAATAGCCAAGAGTAAAATTCTTTTTCTTTGACGATCTGGTTCTTCTTTTTCCCTGGGAACACAAGCACCCTGCTGAGACTGAAGCGTAAGGTGGTAAATTATAGGTCTGGATGCCAAGCTGCAGCTCTCAGTTTTGGTCAAGGTGGCAGCTGGGGATGAGGGAGCAATTTCACTGCGCTTGGGAGGGGTGTGTGAGGGGGATGCAGGGAGGAGAGAAGGAGGCTCCAGCAAGCAGCCACAGGTAGGTGCTGCAGACCTAAGCATTTCACTGCCTTCTTGATCACTTGACTTTCACTGTTCAATCACCATGTGTGTAGATATCTAAAATAGAAGAAGGGATTGGGCATCTATTGGTAGATTGAAATGCACAGTGTTTACAAGAAAAGTTTATGCATAATTCAGTGTCTTTTTAACTATAATACTGAAGACCTCTCAATTAATGGAAAATGTCTGAATATGAGTGGGGATATTAACTTTTATTAATTGTTCACTGTACATCAAAAGCTGCTTTCATTGTCTTACTTGTAGTGTTCATTTGATTCTCCAGCCCGATCATGACTTCTCACCATTGTCTGTGTTTTATAGATGAGAATATTAATTGTGGAGTAGAAGACGAACTTAGTTAAAAATAGCAGATAAATTTCCGGGAATAAATTGTTACAACTATAAATGTTCTAGACAAAACAGAAATCATTACTATATCCAAGAAAGTTAATATTGATGAGATAGTATCACACAATATAGAAGTCCTCTAGACAAGAAACTGGCTTGGCACTGGCTCTTTTTCCATCTTGATCAACAATATTTAAAAAGAAAAAGATATTTCTTTGGTGCTCATCAAGTTTGTCACATCTAACTGGAAAAGGTGCCCAGCAAGTTTTTATTTTTATTTTAGAGGAAGAGCATACACTTACTGAAAAAAAAAATACACATGATAGGAATACCCAGTGCTTGTTTACATCCATTCAACAGCAAATTACATAACTCTTCAGTTTAGGGAGAAGGGTATGAGCATGACAGCAAGTTTCCCAGGGGCCTCGTTCAGGACAGTAGGATGAGTGAGTGATTCATTCACTTGCTCATCTCGTAGCCCTTGGGCCCTGGTCATGTGTCAGGCACTCTGCTAGGTATTAAAAATAAAAAGATGCAGAAGATTAAAGTACTTTTTGTCATTGTAGATGTCTGTAAAGAGTTTGGTAAACAAAGGAGTTGGACTCGGAAAGAGAGTGTTGCAGAAAAATTGTTGAACTTTGTCACGGAGATGCTGTGAAGAATGACAGAGAAATAGAGATCACCTAAAGTTCCCAGAAATCTGGATCCTGGTGAGAGTCAGAGGATATTTTAATTAGCTATAACAGTGTGGAG
>PVJX010041971.1:0-14402 GCA_004027295.1 Dolichotis patagonum
CAAGGCTGTGCCTCGGGGCTGCCCGCTCCTGAGAACACATGCTCTGTGACCCACTGGCCAATGCCTACCCGACAGTTCCGCCTGGTGCAGGAGGAGGACGAGGGCCTGGAGCAGCAGGACGTGGCTGGCCATGCTGATCACAGCTGGCCCAACAGGTCTGGGTCATCAAACAGCCAAAGTCCAGCCCTGGGAGGTGCATGAGGTGTGGGAAGGTCAGCAGGAGCCCTGTCCACAGGCACTGGGGCTGCATAGAGGGGCTCACAGCCAGCAAGCCTCACATGTGGACGGGTGCAGTGGGACACTCAAGGTGTGCTTCTTCCTGCGCCCTCTGTGTCCACCAGAAGACTTTGAGGAGCCCTGGGGAGACCAGTGGGGGATCGGAGGGAGGAGGCTGGCCAGGGAGGGCAAGACCAGGGGCAGAAGAGGCTGAGCAGGAACTCCAAGCTGTGTGTCCCAGGACCCTCTGCAGATGTCTTCCCGCCAGGATGCCCCAGCCCAGGGTGCAGCTGTGAGCAGGGTGCAGTGAAACACAGCCTGTAGACAGGAGAGGGTGCTGTGGGGACTGGAGGGACTCCTTGGGGAGCTGCCTGGGGCAGAGCCCCTGTGGGCCCTATAGAAGAGCAAGGCTGAGGCCAGCACAGGAACAGGTCCAGGGTGCACACTCTGCCCAAGGGGCAGCTCAGGGTGGACCATGGGGCTGTGCAGGCAGTGGGCAGAGGCCCTGCAGTCGGAGAGGGAGCCAGAGTCGGGCAGTGCCCTGCCCCGGCAGCAAACACTCCACGGAGAGTGAGGGATACAGCTTTGCAGGTGGGCGATCTGCCTCGAGCATTCAGCTCTGTTGGCAGCAATGTCACCTGCCACCCTGGAAATGTCAAAGGGCAGCTCCACTAGGACACAGTGCCAGCACTGTGGCACTCTGTCCCTACTTTCTGTGGGCTGCTGGTCCCTGGGTTCCCCTGGGCTGGCAGCCCCTACTGTTGATGGCTCTTTCTTAAAGCGACTGCTCTGTCCTCACCACCTGTACCTGCAGCACCTTTAGAGCCCACAGTGCCTGAACAGATGGCACAGGGTCACGAGAGGAGCTTTGCTGGAACAGGACCTGTGCTGCATCTAGAGGTGAGGTCAGTACCCCAGAAGGCGCCCTCTCAGACCAAGGCACTCAGTGCAGGACAAGCCCAGAGAGGCAGCCACGGGTCTTGACTGGCTCAAAATCGGGCCTGCAAATTGGTCCAAATTGAGGCTTCCTGGATTGGTCCAACTTTGGGCCTGTTGATTGGTCTATGTTTGAGCCTACTGATTGGCCCCTACTCGTTTCTATTGCTCAGTTCAAATTCAAGTGGGGCAGACATTTAGAGCAGGTGTGAATGTCCAGGATGGTGGCAGCTGTCACTGTGGTGAACAGAACACTGGGAGATGAGGCAGTTTGGTGGGCAGCTACTGTGTCCCAGCAAAAAAGCAGGGGAGAAGCAGAGTACGGCTGACTAGAGGAGGGAGACACTGGCAATTGGCTGGGACCCCTCCTCCATCTCTGCTGTGTTCCAGGTTGCGTCTCTACCACTTCCAAAGCACTTGGAGAGGGAGGCGGGAGGCTCCCAGGGTGACAGCTGACCTGTACTTCCTGTCAGAGCTGAACAAGGTAACACTGGGTGGCGGGAGGAGCCTAAGGCAGGCTGTCAAGTCCTCCCCAGGAGACTCGGGGAGTGGCGGTGGGGGTGGGTGATAGGGAGAAGAGGGGAGAGTCCCCCGAAGACTCCAGTGACTGAGCAGCAGGGACGTGTACCAATTAAGCTTTATTTGCAGGTGCACATGGGGGACTGTTTATGTGCCCCAGGTCTGTTGCCCCAGAGTGAGGCCTCTGAAGTCCGAGGTAAAGACCTGATGTTTTATTTGCAGGTGTTAGGAAGACATTAGCAGGGGCAGGAGAGGGACATCAGAAGCTTTGTATCCTGAAAGGACCAGTGGCACTGTGGGGGACGGAATAACTTAGAAGCCAGCTTCCTCTGGAAGGACAGAGAGAAGTCCTGGGAGGCTGCCACCCGTTTGGGCAGGAATAAGGTGACATGGTTGTGGGACTCCGCTGCCCTCCTGCTACCTCGTGGGGTAACGAGGAGTCGCTGGCAGACGTGCTTGGGCAGCACGAGGCTCGTCAGCTGTGTGGTGCCGTGGTCTCCAGGCAGTGGGAAGACGCGTGGTTCAGGGACACACTGACCCTAAGCTACCCACAAAGGGTCCAGGCATGGATGTGCAGTCAGGCAGGGACCGAGCGAGGCGGGTGGCAGAGAGGGACAGCATGTTGACCAAGGGGCGTGGGGTGGTTGTTCAAGTGGAAACTGAGAAAGATAAACTGTCAGCCTTAAGGTAGAAAATGTGTTTTAAAAGGTGGGGAAAAAAAAACAAATTAAAGCTTATCAGTCAAATAACTTAGAAGCCGGGATAGAAGTTATTAATGCACGGGATGGGTCAGGCGGGCGACCCCTGGCCCAGCAATCGTGAAGTGTCCCTCTCGAAAAAGGGCAGGAAGAAGGTCCTCGTGGAAATTCACATGCTGAAAATGCTGCTGGGTAATCTCAGAACTAGGGAGAGCAGCTTCAAGCAGAAAACCAGACGAGGACTGGGGGTCTGAGCAGCGGCTACCCAGCAGGCCCCTGGTGACTGGCCCTGTCCACTCGGCTGCCAGGCCACGCTCCGAGGACTGGACAACGTCATCCATATCCTGTGCCCTCACGGTTCCGGACGCTGAAGTCTGAGAACTTGGGGCCATGTCGCTGCACCCTCTCCTGGGGAGAGGAATGGCGCCCTGCCCAGCGAGGACAGTACAGACCCTCGGTGCAGACTGTGTCCCCAAGGCCCCTCCTCCTGACACCACTGGGATGAGGATTGAGCCTCAAAAGGTGGCTCTGGGGGACACAAACATTCAGACCAGAGTAGTATCTGGAACACACTAGGCAGAGCTTTAGTTTCTCTCGTCTGCAGTCTCTAGACAGCAGTTTTGGGCCGGCCGCCCTGTGGCGGACAAGGAAAATAAGCTGAGCTGCTGTGGCCATCCTGCCTCCTCCTCAAGGGACAGCCCTCCACGCCTGGCCCTACTCCTCTAGACAGAGACCCACAAATGCGATGACCCAGGGTCTGGAGGGAGCGAGACCTTCCTGCCTGTGAGGCTGTGGGCTCCCCTCTCTGTCCCACTCTGTGCAGGTCCCCAGCTGGACCTGTTGACAGAAATGTGTGGCTGGGTGTGCCTGGCCCTCCACTGAGTGACCTGTTGTTCTGCTATCACTGGCATTTTGAATAAAGTATTTCTCTCTGTGGTGAAATACACATACCAAAAGGGTCCCGAGCAGACCCAGCTTGGATCTTTCCAGAGTCCACCCTCTGGTCCTCTACGTGCACACAGGCTGGGTTTCTGTTTGTTTTTCTCAGGAACTGGGGCCTGGGTTGGCACTGACCCTGTCCTGGGCTTGGCAGTATCGCTAGAACTCATGTTTTAGGGACAGCCACAAAGTCCAGTGTGGTGGCCTGAGGCCAGGACTGGCTCCTCCTGACCCTTCTGCCAAGGCTGGGGTTCACCCGGCCCATGCGAAAGGGGCACTTAGCCCCTGCCCCTCTTCCTCCTCGGACTCCCTGAACAACATTGTGCCCTTGGCCTGTGCCAGGCCTGTGTGGATGTCGGGATCTAGAGGGCCTCGAGGCCAGGGCTATGCTGGACGTGGGAGACCCCGCCATGGGGACACTGTAGGTCAGGGAGTCCTCCCTCCCACCACACCCTGGCCACAGTGGCCTGCTGCCCACCCAGGGCTCTGCTGCCTGGCCCCTCAGGAATATCCCTTGCCCAGCTCCTCTTGGTCTTCGGGGTCTCTTTGGTGTCCACCCTGCCCAACAGGATCTCCCCCTCCTCCCGTCAGGCCTACACACCTGCAGCAAGGACCTTCTGTGCACACAGTGTGACTCTGAGCCCTTGAGGGTGCTCGGCACTGAGTGGTGTCCTCTGAGCACTGCCCATCTGGACCTCCCCAGTGTGTGGTTTGCGTGGTCTGCCTGCATGGCTCGCAGTGTGTGCTCTCTCCCTGCTCCTGTCCCCTGACCTCATGTGCAGGCCCATCCTGTGTGTGTGCCTGGTGGGTGCCCACAGTGTCATCTGATACTGTGTTCTCGGCTGTCCTGGTCGGCTGGATGTGGACACTTCTGGAGAGCTCAGGCCACCCTCGGTCTGCATTACCTGATGCCCTGCGATGCGGTCAGGCTAAAAGCTGGGTCCAGTGCAACCCTCCTGACGTGAGCAGTCCCAGTATGTGGCATCAGAAAGGTCCCCCGGTTCTGGTCCCCAGGGTGTTGGTCCCTGTCCGCTGTTGTCATTAATGTCTCCTTTCGTGGCGCAGCTCTGAGGTCCCTGAGCGCACGTCTCCCTCATTGGTCAGCACAGCGGGAACGCAGGTGGGGCTCACTGCCTGGGGCTGCTGTGACAGCCGTAGAGACCGAGGGGCTGCCCTGCAGGACTGCTGCAGAAAACCTCACTGTCACCTTCCCTACAGCTTGGGCTCCCATCCCAAGAGGGAAGCACCCTGAGCCCAGGCTGTTCCCTCAATCTCTGTCTGCAGGCTAGGCACACGGGGCTCAGTGCCCGCACAGCCACAGTGACCCCCAGCTCCTCCCTCAACGGTCCAGCTGCTGAGGAGCTGGGGAAGCAACAGAGGAGATGGACCTTGGCTATGGTGTCTCCAGCTCACCCAGAAGCTCAGCTGAAAGAACCGGGCCCGCCCTCCACCACTGCCCTCTGTCCGTGGCTCTCACCTGCGGTGTCTGTCCCGATGATTCCAGCCCTGACCCGGGAGCTCCCAGGCATGGGGCTGTGAAACGGGGACAGTGTGCTGTTTTCCTCATGAAGGAAGTGGCTCTCTGGGAGGGGCAGGACGTCATCACAGTCACACAGGAGTTGGTAGCACAGAGGTTGCCACCCCAAGCCCCGAACTTGCAGAGCGGGTGACAGCCCTGTGTCTCCATGCCCTGCCTGTCCACCAGAGCCTCTGGGGTCAGACCTTCTTCTGGATGGGCCACAGCAGATGGTGTCTGTGCCTTTTGGGCCATGAAGAGCCCCTGCCCTGTCCCCACTGGGCCCATTGCCTTCCTGTGTCCAAGATGCACATGTTCATGAGTTTGTCCCATGAAAAGGGCCTATATCAGGGCACAGAAGGTGACAGACAGGATACTGACTTGCAACTCTTTGCCCAGATTTCTATCTGGACCTACACGGCCTCTGCTCCCCAGGAACAGGATCCTGGCTGGTTTGCCTCACGGACCTGGATGGGGGCCGTGTCACTGCGGCCTGGACGGTGTCCTCAGAGGCCACATATGCCCCGCAGGAGGGCTGTGTGCATGGCAGAGGTGAGCAGAGGGCACAGTGCTGGACACATGAGGCCTCTGGGGGGCTGCGGGCTGTGGTCCCTCAGACCTGGTTCTGGGAAGTAGAGAACAGTCCACACCGATTTCTCCCAACCTTGCAAAATCTCTGTTTACACAACACTGCATGACGCTAGGTTGTTTGGAAGTTTTGCACTAGAACTTTTAAACTTTGCTTAGTGAAGTTAAGCAAGATGCAAACTGCGCTGGGACTTGGGGAATCAGCAGGCAGGTCCCTCTGGATGGCTGGTTCTGTCTGCCACAGCACTGGGGCTTTCCCCACCACTGAGCTCGTGGCCTAAGACGCTGCTCAGTCCGAGGTGTGTGTAGGGCTGTGTGAGAAGCCCCTCCCATGCCGTCACCAGCACCCTCCTCCAGGGGCCTGACGGGGTACTAGGAGGTTCCAGAAAATTCCGGCAGGGATCCATTCCCAGACCAAAATGCAGTGCCTGGACCAAGGCTGGACCGGGATGTGCAAAGATCCTACATGGGCTCAGCTGAAGCCAGGGTGAGAGCCCATGCTGCTGGCCCAGGTCCCCACCCAGGGAGAAGACACTTGCTAAGTGGGCAGGGACTAAGCAAGCTGCCACGCAGCCTAGCTGGGGGCGCTGAGCCCCACAGCACCTGCCTGGGACTCCCGCCCTGCCCCTGTCCTAGGCGAGGGCTGTAGTCCTGGACTCCTAACCACAAGTTGAGTTTGGGTGGCTGTGAAAGGCTACCAGGTCCCTGAAGAACAGAATCAGCCCAGGGTAGGGACAGCTCCATCCCAGCCAGAGCAGAGGCCTCACCTGGTACAAAGCCCACAGCCCTGTGAGGATCCCCAGACAGATGCCAGGCATGAAGGGCTGGCCAGGAAGGGAGGGATATCTGTACCACACTGGGTGGCCGCTCCCAGAGCCCAGGGAATGGGTCACACAGAACCAGACACGGCTTCCTTGGTGCCCAGAGAAGACTCCTTTAATGGGCAGGCGTGGCTAGTGCTGGGGTCTCCGGCCTAGGTGGCACTTTGGCCCGCATGGACCTCTCGATCCACTTGAGGAAGTTAGTGACCTTGGTGTAGATCCCAAACTTCCCTTTCCTGGCACACCCTTCTCCCCAGCTGACAATACCAGTCACGTAGTAGGTACCCCGGAAACGGGTGACATGGGGTCCACCACTGTCCCCCTGGCAGGTGTCCTCCTGCTTGGCATCGTAGCCGGCACAGAACATGTTCTGTGTGATGGTGAAGCCGGTGGACAGCTTGCAGGTGTTGCGATCCACGTAGGGCACCTCCAGCATCTTGAGGGTGCTGGACTGGCGGCCCTTCTCGTGCGTGCGCCCAAAGCCGCTCACGATGCCTGTCTTCTGTGTCATCAGCGTGGCCTCAGCCCAGTCCTTCTGCGGCAGGCAGGCGGGGGCCACGTTCCTGCGGAAGGTGATGGGCGTCTTCAGCCTGAGGACCGCGATGTCGCAGTCGTAGGTGTGTGTGTTAAACTTGCTGTGTTTTACGACCGTCTCCACCTCATGCGTCACCTCATTGCCCTCCTCCTCCTCTAGGTTCCGCTCACCTGCAAGGGGCAGAACCCACGAAGTTGGTGGGGGGCTCAGCATCCATGTGGCGGATACTTTCAGGCAAGTTATTTATTTATTTAATTAAACAATAGTATGTGGTCATGTTTGAAGTCTTAAAAACATAATGGAAAGAAGCAAGAACTGCAGCCTCCAGCTGCCCCTGGTGACACTACATGCTTGTGAGGGACACTCACTCCTGCTCTCGGCAAACACCGAGCTGGCACCCAGCCAGGCCATGCAGGTCTCCACTGGGCCATGCCAAGCCCCCAGGACCTGAGCCAGAACCCAGTGCATCTGGACATCAGACTGGAAAGAAGAATGCGATGTCTTACTCATGGCTGAAATTTATTCTGTTTAATTACACATGATGATGTCAGCAGCTTGGACATAGAGGGTAAGACAGCATTAAACTAACATCACCTCTCTATGCTTATTAAACCTAAGGAGGCCGGTAAGGTTAAATCACATCTGTGACTGGCATTGGGTTTTCACTGGACAGCTCTAGGTTCTACTAGAGAGATGCAGTGGTGGTGGTGGGGGCTCCTGGAGTATCCAGCGGGGTGTGGAGTCCAAGGCCTCCAAGCAGGCCCCAGCGGGGCAGGGGCTGGAGTGCTCTGTGGAGTCTTGCAACTGCTCACCTCCTCCCCGCGCCCTTCAGTGCATGTCCATCCATTCCCACAGTCCTGGCCAGGAGGTAGCCATGGTGGGTACACTGGGCCCAAGCTCAGGCGTCACTTACCAACCCTCACTGTGAACCGCTTGGCTTGGTGCAGACAGTGAGCCGCGGTGAGGATGTAGTACTGGTTAAGGATGGTGCCCCCGCAGAACCCCTTGTTGTCCTCATTGACGAGCAGAGCCTGCAGGAAACCGTCTGTGTCGCCAACCAAGGAAGGCCTGCACCCTGCCACCGGCCTGTCCTCCACTCCCCTTCTCTGAGCCAGGTTCTCAAGCCCCCAGCCTCTCCGCCTCCAGAGCCCATTCCAGCTCTGGGGGCCATACAGGCTCCCTCCCTCGTAGGCCCTCCTCTCCATCCAGGGGCTTGCTGGTGCCTGCTGGCACCTATCACAGCCAGGGACCCGGATGGCGAAGGCTCAAGGTCTGTGATTTCGTACCCAGCACATCTGACACCCAGCTGACACAGCGAGTTCCCCTCAGCGTGGCCCAGAGAGCAGCCACAGAGTGGGAACAGCCTTGCTCCCTGGACAAAGAACCTGTCTGGCCTGAAGTGGCCCCTGGGTAGCTGGTGACCAGGTGAGGGTTGCCGAACAGAAACTGGGCACCTGGTTAAACCAAACAGTATTGACAGTGAGCCTCTCTTGTCACAAGTACATCCCACATGGTATCTGAGACAGGCTTACTTAGAGATCTTCATTATTTATGTGAAATTCAAATGTAACTAGAAGTCTCATGTGTTTGTTTTCTAAATGTAACAGCCCTTATCCAAATCAGGAATCAATGAGTTTCTTAAAAAACATTTCAAACATAAACAGATATGCTTTTCTCTAATGTATTTTCTGCCTCTAGGATTTAGATGTTTAGGTTAAAAGAAAAATGACCAAGTCAGAAATAAATCAAGGACGGTGAGCCTTTCCTCCTCCTTCCTGGCCAGAGGTATCTGCCTGGGCTGGGGCTGTGCCAGGGCCCCACCTCCTCCTTCTGGGGAGCTGGGCTGTGCCTCTGTCCCCTGTGTCATCCAGGCACAGAGGACAGTGGTGAGATGTCCTGACTGGCCAGGGCATAGAACTTGGGGCTCCCAGGCTGCAACGGGGTACAGGAGCTCTGTCCCAGTTTGGACTTGTGCTGCCTTCCAAGGGGCTGGTCCGCGTCTCCCCCATGCCCATTCTAGGGCCCCCCCATGCAGCCAGCATGGCCCAGCTCAGTCACCTGCCAGGGGCACTCCCCCTCTTTGCAGTCCTGGCCGCCCACAATGCGGCCAAGGTCGTTGTCTGCTGTCCCCAGATCTGTGCTGTTGAAGCAGTAGAGGCTGGTAGGGTCCTTGGTAGGGCTCAGGTCATCCAGGTTCCCCTGCTCCACCTTGGTGCTGTCAGGGTTTGTCTCACTGCTGTTGGTGACCTGCGCCGCTGACCTCTCCTTGCGTTCCCGTCCCCCAGTGAGCTTCCCGCAGGGGAAGATCTCTGCAAGAACAAGGCAGCCCTGGTGAGGCACTGTGCTCACACCCAGCTTCTGGAGGGGCAGGGCTGGGCTGGGCCTGGGGAGGACGCTGGGGTGGCCCTGTCCTCCTGGGCTTGGGACGAAGTTTACCCTGCCCGGTGCGGAGGGTTGGAGAGCAAACGGATGTGATGTGCTCAGACTGCTGTGCCACTCAGCTGGCTTTGGCACCGGTAGAGGAGAGTGGGAGTGGACCTCAAGGTCCTGGGGCTGCTCTTTGCCCAGGGCCCCTCTTCCCACACCAGTTGACCTTGCCCCACCTGCCTCATCTGGCTGTGACTGTCCCAGCCACCAGGCCACAGCCCCGCCCATAAAGGTCAGTTCCCTGGTTCTCAGGGAACCAGTGGCCAGGCCTAGGCAGTGCCATATCCACTCAGGAGCTGGATGATGCTGTTTGCCCATCTCACCGATGAGGAAACAAATCTGCCTGTGGATTCGGGCCCCAGGATACTGGTCTGTTTCCCAACGCAAGGTCTTCACGCTTGCACAGTGCCGAGCCCTGCAGTGCAGCCTGCCACCTCCTACCTGTGGAGATGCAGGACTTGCCGTTGTCGCCCAGGGTATAGCCCTTGGCACAGGAGCACACCACCGAGTTCTGCACCTCCTGGCAGAACTGCTCGCAGTCGCCGTTGTCCAGGCTACAGAGCTGCCGGGTGACTGTGGGGAGAGCAGGAGCTGCAGCGCACGCCAGAGCGGGGGAGGTGCCCATGGGCAGCCCCAGCATGGACAGGGCAAGACCCTAAGTTGGGCCACGTATGGGAACGGTGCTCAGCCCACCTCTGTGCTGGCCCTTAAGGAGCCTGAGCAGAGCCCAGGACAACATCCCCAGGGCAGCTGGTGGGGTGGCAGCAGCAGGCTCTCGGGGACCAAGGGCTGGCACAGGCTGGCAGTGGCCTTGAAGACCCCACTTCTGAGGCCAGCAGGTCGTCGGTGACTGCTATGAAGATGGGGCCTGGTGGCCTGGTCCCTCCACGGATGCCAGCCTCCAGTGCTGCATGTGCCACTCTCACAGAAGACACTGTCCCCTCTAGGTCACAGCCACTCTTGGCTGATGGGTCCAGAGCGGGCCTGAGGGTGGCCTCAGTGCCCTGCTGAGGGCTGTGCCTGCTGTTTGGCGGCTGCCTGGAGCCCCGTGCCTTCCTTTCACTTGACTGCCAACCACCAGATAACTGCAGCGCCCGTCTGACAGTTTAGATGCAAAGCGGCCCCAAAGCCTCGTGTGTTTGGTTACTGCTGGCTCCTGAGGAAGGAGCCCTGCTCAGGAGCCAGGTCACTGGGAACTTGACCCAGAAGGGCGACTCCCCCTTGCCCATCCTCTCTTCCCTCTCTGTTTCCTGTCCACCATGAGGTGAGCAGCTTCCCTCCACCAGGCCCCTGTGCCATACTGCCTGGAGCCAGTGGACCATGCAAGGACTATGACTTCTAAAACATGAGCCAAAATAACCCTTTCCTCCTTGAAGTTTCGGGTGTAGGGTATTTGGTCTCAGCAACAAAGATGGTGATTAACACAACCTGCCATAGCCCAGATGGTGTACCAGCTGCTGCCGAGTCAGCCACGACCCTGCTATGGACATGCCAGCTGGTGGCTCTGGTGTTATGGATTGTCTAGATGTACCCCCAAAACTTCATCCAGTCATAGGGTTTTTTCAGAGGTGGTTGAATCTAGAGCTTGTGATTGATTCATAGTGCAATGTTGGAATTAAGGGTGGGTGATAGCTGGATCGGTCCACTGACTGGATTGGCACTGCTCTAATCCCAATAGACTAAATACCATATAAGGGACAGAAAGAGATCTTGGTCCCTCCCCCAACCCCACTTTTGCTGTCTTCTGCCACCATGAACTACTGCCCCTCTGCCATGTACCATCCTGCCTTGGAGCCAGCCCATTAGGGACTGAAATCTCTGCAAACTGTGAGCCAAATAAACTTTTCCTCCTTTAACTTTGGGTGTCAGTATTTTGTCTCAGCAATGAGAGAAAAGTAACTAAGACAGAATTGGGTACCAGAGCAGTGGGGTTGTTGCTGTGACTGTACCTGACCATGCAGTTCAGGAGCCTTTGGAAACAGCTTGTGGGAAGAGTGTGGAATGACTGGGAGATGTCAGATGGAAAAGCAGATCTGGAACATGTTAGGCTGTTCTGGATGAGAGATTCTGGTCAGATCTCAAGAGACCAGAAGGCTGATAGAAATCCTGCCAGTAAAGACCAGGCTCAGGAGGTTTCTGCTGGGAAGAAGGACTGCACTGGCTGTTGGACTCCAGATGATGTGTGTTATGGCTTGGCAAAAAGTCTGTCTGGATATTGCTCATGTCCAGAGACTTTGCCTGAGACTGAGATTAAGGATGGTGGACTAATTAATCTTGCAGAAGAAATTTCAAGGCAGTCTAATGTTGAGGCTGTGGCATGGCTATTTTTGGGGACTGGTAGCCAGATTTATGTTGAAAATAAAGACAGGATCATTTAAAACATTGTGAATTTGGCCAGAAAGGAAGCGCCAATAAAGCTGTGGACTGCAAAGATAGAGCAGAGGAGATCCTGATTGCTAAGAAGAAACAAGAGAATATAAAAGAGGGCCCAAGGGCATCACAAGAAGCAGCAGGACTCCACCCTTTGCAGACTCAAAATTGCTAAAGTGAAAGATTTTGCTTTGATGAAAACAAAACAAACAACAATGACAACAACAACAAAACCAGAGCGTCATATTCCAGAATGGTGGCAGCCTAAAGAATTTGTTTCATGGAATTTGGTTCACAGTGCCTTATGAGGTTGGATGAAAAAATAACCACGGTGCAGAGACCCACTGGAACAGGATTTTGGAAAATGTTCACTGTGGTCCACTGTGGTCACAGCTGTGCTGCTCTACAGCAGACCTAAGGCATCTGTGCCGCTGGACTCCATGCAGCATTGTATGGTCAGTCCTGACATAGCCCGACCTAGGCACACAATCCACAGAGGCTGAGTGAAGTGACAGAGGTGAGATGCAAACCTTTCTCTTTAGGGAAAACTGATCCAATGGTGACCTCATTCTTAATTTAGAGATGCAGCATATTACAGACAGCTGGGTGAATTTCCTCTGTAGAATTAAGCCCAACCCTGCATATTCTTTACTGGCATTAGTGCCTGCGGGTGTAAATTAAAGGGGATGATTTAGGCCCATTGCACCAGGTCACCAGGAATATGGCTACTGAGCAGGGCACTGGACCCAAGAGGTAGAGGCGGTCTTGTTCCCATGGCGATGGCTCATGGCCTTGGGGGGCTGACCCTGCCCCTAAGCAGCAGAAGAGCTCTGTGCTCCACCCGAGTCGTCTCAGGACACCGTGGAGCTGTCATTGCTGGGGTCTCCCTAGTGTGTCACTCACAGTGTAACCACGTGCAGACTCGGGGAGTCAGATGTAGCTCGAGATCATCTCCCTAGGGCTCTCCGCGTCTTCCCTCCCCAGCTGCTCTCCAGACACCATGCAGAGGAACTTACAGAGCTCACAGTTTTTGCCTTCGAAGCCTTCTGTGCAGGTGCACAGGTAATCCCCAAGGCCGTCCTTGCAGGTGCCCTGGTTCTGGCAAGGGCTGTTCTCACACTGGTCCCCATCTGCCAAGAGGATCAGAGACCAAGTCCGCTGGTGCCTTCCTCCTCACAGAGTCACTGCACTGGTGGCTGTGGCCTCGCCCCCTGCTCCTCAGGGACAGCCCCTCCTATCTGGACCTTGCTGTCCCCGGTCTAACTGGGGTCCAGTCGGGCTTTCTCATGTCCCACACTGTGTATGGCCAGGAGCAAGGAGCTCTGGGCTGCTGCCCATGTGGCCACTGGGAAGGAGGGTGGATGTGGGAATGTGACACTCCTTTCGGGCTAGGTGTGGCCTAGAGAGGTCAGGATTCTCCCTCCAAGAACATAGGATGAGGTGGAAACCCAGAGACTCCATCCAGCACTGACATGGGCATCTTGTTCTTGGTGGACACACATCACTCTGACTCTCTCTGAGAAGCTTGAATACCATTATTAGGTAGTCACAAGAGCACTGTCTCAGACACCGTAAGAATTAATCAGGGTAGTCCCTTTGTTAGGACTCCAATCTTTCACTCTCCATTTGTTTTGTTTTGTTTTTCTTCTACTTGATACACTTACATTTTAAAAATTATCACAGAATTTGGTATCCTCAAATGAGAGTGAACTGAGTTAAATTTATATTTGAATTAGGCATGGTGGCACAGGGAGCTCAGGCAGGAGGAGACTGCTTGAGCCCTGCTGTGTGAGGCCAGCCTGAGTGATATAGTAAGACCCAATCTCAAAAAAAAAAAAAAGTCTATATTTGATTAAGGACAAAAACCAGAATTAGTATAATACTACTACAAAGCAATTTTAAACAACTGCTATAGAAATGCACAGGGGGAAAGTCTTAAAATGCACTTAGATTTAAACCGGAGTGGGAAGGAAATTCAGGAAGTATGTTAAAAACATAACGTCTTTCCTAGTTTAAATATCCTAAGGAGCTCATTCCACTTAAAAGAGAAGACATCTCACCTTTGTATTTGTTCCAGAATTCAATCTAAAAGAAAAAAGGTATTTTAAGCACATTAGATAAAACAGATACCAACAGCAACTACCCTCCCGCAGCCTGACCCAGGAACACAGCGCTCCAGGACCACTTTGTCTGCGGGGAGAGCTCTCTGGGTCCCCCACGAGTGGAAACGCGGGGCTTTGTCTTCTCAAAGGCCAAATCCTGAACCTGGGTTTTCAAGTGACTCACTGAGAGCAGACTACACAGAAACAGCGGCAGCTCGCTCCTCCTAACTATCCGTGAGGGTCCCACGCGCATCAATAGTCCTTGTGTCAGGACCGCTGACTGCAGCTTGTGCGACACCAGAAGAAGGTGCAGAGCGTCTTAGCTTCATGTCTGTGTCGCTGCTTCCCGGTGCCCGCCCACCTAGTTCAGGGCGAAGAGGCTCGGAAGGCGGCTCCAGCGAGAAGCAGGGTCGGGCAGATGAGGCTGAGCGTGAGGGTCCCCGGGAGCTCAGGGGTCTCCCAGCCCCAGTGAGCCGCGTGTCCCGGGAGGAGGCAGGGGCCGAGAGCAGGCGGAAGCCCAGAGCTCGGAGTGCTCAGGGTGCCCTGGGCCCTTCGGGGCGTCTTCTCCAATCCCCTGACAGAGTAAGTCCCGGTTACTCTAAATGACACGCGGCCCTAGAGATACATGCAGTGACGTTTTACAACGCAGTTTGAAAACATCACACAGTGAAATCGATTCTTGGTTACGGTGCTGACTCCCACACACGTGTAAACTTGTGTGACATCTGCACAGTC
>PVJX010041972.1:0-14399 GCA_004027295.1 Dolichotis patagonum
CACAATTCCCAATTGCAACATCACAGTGACATGTTATGATAACATAGTTCCACATTATAACATTACAATACCCAATTGTGACACCACACTGCCCTATTTTGACATTATGATACCCTTCTCGTGACTTGTCAATTCCCCATTATGACCACATAATTTCCCATTGATGTTACAATTTTTCTTTTGTGACATGATAACCTCCCAATGTGGCAAAATTGCCCATGATGACATCAGAGTCCCCATTATAGCATCAAAATTCCCCTTTTTCACAGGGTAATGCTTCACTGTCACATCAATATGTGGTGACACTAGCTTGGCCCACTGTGACATCCTCATTTCCAGTGTGACACCACAATTAGCCTATTATGACCTGACATTGCCCTCACTAGAGCAGCACAATCAATGGGGAATTCTGAAATCATATGGAGAACTATGATGTCACAATGGGGTGCTGTGATACCACAATAGGATGTGTGAAGTCACAATGTGGCATGATGATTTCACAATGGAATATTTTGATGCCATATGTGGTACAGTGATGTAATAATGTGCAAGTATGTTGTCAAAGTGGGGAATTGTGGTATCATAAAGGTTGATTGTGCTGCTCTAATGAGGGCACTGTGAGGTCCTAATAGGGTAATGGTGATGTCACACCGGAAATGATGATGTCACAATGAGCCAAGCTAGTGTCACCACAGGGCACCTTGAGGTGAAAGTGAATCATTACCCAGTGAAAAGGGTAATTCTGATGGAATAATGGGGACTGTGATATCACAATGGGCACTTGTGTCACTTTGGGCATTTATGATTTCACAAAAGAAAACTGTAACATCCATAGATAATTCTCTGGTCATAATGTGGAATTGACAAGTCATGATGAGGTTATCATCACGTCAACATAGGGCAGAGTGCTGTCACAATGGGGCACTGTAATGCCATAATGTGGAACTATGATGTCATAACATGTGATTTTGATGTCACAGTTGGGAATTGTGATGTCATAAAGGTTAATTGTGCTGTTATAATTAGGCAACATGTGCTCATAACTTAGGAGTAGTTTTGCGAAAATAGGGAATTGTGATGTTCCAACTGGGCATCATGAGGTAACAATATGGCATTATTGGGTGACAATACAACATTGTGATATCATACTGGGTCACTATGATGTTACAATTGCAGTGGTGATATCACAGTGTGCAATCACGATATCTCAAATGAAATTAGTATTGTCATACTGGGAGTTGTGAGGTCACAATAGAACACATGTCATAATAGTGCATTGTGATGTCACAAAGGCATAGCATGATGACAAAATGTGATACCATGATGTCATATCCATCATTGTGGTGTCACAATTGGCAATTATGATATTGTAGGATAATTTAAATGCCATGATGAGAATTGTCAGATGTTAATTGTGAATTGTGATGTCACATTGATTGTATACGAGGTCAAATAGGGTTTTATGATGTCACAGTAGGACATGGTGATGTCACAGCAGGAGTAGTAAAAGAAAGGAAAGGACGGAAAAGGAAATAAATATCAAACTTACATCTGGTTTTTTGAGTGTAACCTACTATTAAAAGAAATAGATAAAAAATTACATTTCTTCCAATACATTGAGACTGGAATAGAGTTCTCAAATGACTGAAAAAGCAAATGTTACATTGAAGTGCAGGCATTTTTTAGCACAAACAATTTGAAACATAAATCTTAGAACTCTGAATCCAGTACTTATTTGGGGCTTGGCACTGTATGAAGTGTAGAAGGGTGCCTTGGTAGATCTTATAATCATAATTCAGGTAAACAAACTTGTGATTGGGCTCCAATGGAGCATTTTGTGAATAAAAGGGAAATTATGAGCTAGTGATGTCGCTTTATAAAGTCAGAATGGGGGGATTTTGAGATCCTAATGGGGGTATCCTAATGGCAGAGCAGAGAATTGTGATGCCATAATGGGATATTTGATATCACAAGAGGGAATTTGAAGGTCACAGTGGCATATCATGATAGCATAAAGGAATGGCACGGTACCATAATTGGGACACTGAGATGATAACCAGGGCAATGTGAGATCATAATGGGGAATTGTGAAGTAACAGTAAATATATGTCATTATGGGGTGCATTGGTGTCACAATAGGGTGCTGTGATGTCACAGCGGAGAGTTGTTATGTCACAATGGTGCATCCAGTGTTATCACTGGAGCACTGTGATGTTGAAAGGGTTTATTTTGATGCTGTAATGGATGATTATGATATCATGATGGGGAATTCTGAAGTCATATGGAAAACTATGATGTCACAATGTGATGTTGTGAAACAAAAATAGGATGTGTGAATTAAAAATAAAGCATGATGATGTCACAATGGGATATTTTGATGCCATATTTGGTACAGTGATGTCATAATGTGCAACTATGTTGTCACAGTGGGAAATTGTAGTATCATAAATGTTAATTGTGCTGCACTAATGAGGGAATCTTGAGGACTTAATAGGGTAATTGTTGTGTCACACTGTAAATGATGATGTCACAGTGGGCCAAGGTAGTGTTACTACACCTTGATGTGACAGGGAAGCATTACCCTGTGAAAAAGGGAAATTTTGATGCTATAATGGGGACTCAGATGTCATCATGGGCACTTGTGCCACACTGGGAGTTTATCATGTCACAAAAGAAAACTAACATCAAAGGGGAATTATCTGGTCATAATGGGGAATTGACAAGTCACGAGAAGGTTATCATAATGTCAAAATAGGGCAGTGTGGTGTCACAATTGGGGATTGTAATGCAATAATGTGGAACTATGATGTCATAACATGTCACTGTGATGTTGCAATTGGAAATTGTGATGATAAAAATGTTAATTATGCTGCTATAAATAGGCAACAGGATCTCATAATTGGGGAGTAAATTGGTTATCATGGGGAATGGTGATGTTCCATTTGGGCAGCATGGGGTCACAATATGGCATTATTGGGTGACGATACAACATTGTGATATCATGTTGGGGCAATGTGATGTCACAATGGTCCTGGTGATATCTCAGTGGGCAATTGTGATGTCACAGTGGGCAATCATGAGTTCACAAAGGAAAATTGTAATGTCATAATGGGAGTTCCGAGGTCACAAGTGAACACATGTCACCATAGGGCATTATGATGTCACAAAGGCATAGCATGATGCTATAATGTGATACCATGATGTCATGTCCATCATTGTGTTGTCACAATTGGTAACTGTGATGTTGTAAGACAATTTCAATGTCATGATGAGAATTGTCAGATCCGGATTGTGAATTGTGATGTCAAATTGGCAGTATGCGAGGTCACAATTGGGCGCTATTGTGTCACAGTAGGACATGGTGATGTCACAGCAGATATAGGACAAAAAAGGAAAGGAAGTAAAGCGAAAGATATCAAACTGGTATCTGATTTTCTTTCTGTGTGAACCAAGTATTAAAAGAAATAGATAAAAAAATTCCAATTCTCCCATGATCTTGAGAATGGAAAAGAGTTCTTAAATGCCTGAAAAAGCAAATGTTACATTCAAGTGAAGGCATTTGTTAGCAGACACAAGTTGAAGCATAAATCTTAGAAGTCTGAATCCAGTCATTTTTCTGGCTGGCAGCTCTATGAAGTGTAGTAGGGTGCCCACGAAGATCTTCTATTCATAATTAAGGTAAACATTGGTTGTGATGGGCCCTAAAAGAGCATTATGTGATCAAAATGGAACTTAGGAGCTAATGATGTGGCTTCAGAAAATCAGAATGTGGGAAGTGTGAGATCCCAATGGGGGTATCCTGATGGCAGAGCAGAGAAATGTGATGTCATAATGGGATATTTTATATCACAATAGGGAATTTGAAGGTCACAGTGGCACATCATGATAGCATAAAGGAACGGCACGGTACCATAATGGGGACACTGAGATGATAACCAGGGCAATATGAGATCACATTGGGGAATTGTGAAGTAACAGTAAAAAGCATGTCATCATGAGGTGCCGTGGAGTCAAAATAGGGTGCTGTGATGTCACAGGGGAGAGTTGTTCTGTCACAATGGTGCATCCAGTGTTATCACTGGAGAACTGTAATGCTCCACGGGTTTATTTTGATGCTGTAATGGATGATTATGATATCATGATGGGGAATTCTGCAGTCATATGAAGAACTATGATGTCACAATGGGATGTTGTGATACCAAAATAGGATGTGAGAATTCAAAATAAGCCCTGATGATGTCACAATGGGATATTTTGATGCCATATTTGGTACAGTGATGTCATAATGTGCAACTATGTTGTCACAGTGGGAAATTGTAGTATCATAAATTTTGATTGTTCTGCACTAATGAGGGCAATATGAGGACTTAATAGGGTAATTGTGGTGTGACAGTGGAAATGATGATGTCAGAAGGGGCCAAGCTAATGTCACCACAAGGAACCTTGATGTGACAGTGAAGCGTTACACTGTGAATAAAAGGAAATATGACACTATAATGGGGACTGTGATGTCATCATGGGCACTTATGTCACTCTGGGAGGTTATGATGTCACAAAAGAAAACTGTAACATCAATGAGGAATTGTCTGGTCATAATGGGGTATTGACAAGAAACAAAGAGGACATCATGATGTCAAAATAGGGCGGGGTGGTCTCACAATGGGGCATTGCAATGCCATAATGTGGAACTGTGATATCAAAACAGGTCACTGTGATGTTGCAATTGGGAATTATGATGTCATAAAGGTTAATTCTGCTGCTATAATTAGGGAAGATGAGGTCATCATTGGGGAGTTGTTTTGCTATCATGGGGAAGGGTGATTTTACAACTGGGCATCATGAGTTCACAAAATGGCACTGTAGGGTGACAATACAATATTGTGATATCTTAGTGGGGCACTGGGGTGTCACAATGGTCCTGGTGATATCACAGTGGGCAATTGTGATGTCACCAAGGAAAATTGTAAACTCAAAAGTAGTGTCGAGGTCACAATAGAACACATGTCACATTAGGGCATTATAATGTCACAAAGCCCTAGCCTGATGCTATAATGTGATACCGTGATGTCATATCCATCATTATGGTGTCACAATTCGCAATTGTGATGTTGTAAGATAATTTAAATGTCATGATGAGAATTCTGAGATCTTGATTGTGAATTGTGATGTCATATTGGCAGTATACGAGGTCACAATAGGGCGTTATGAGGTCACAGTAGGACATGGTGTTGTCACAGCAGGAATAGGAAAAGAAAGTAAAAGAAGGAAATGGAGAGAAATATCAAACTGGCATCTGGTTTTTTGTGTGTGTGAACCAAGTATTAAAAGACATAGATAAAAATATTACAATTCTTCCAATATCTTCAGACTGGAAAAGAGTTCTTAAATGCCTGAAAAAGCCAATGTTACATACAAGTGAAGGCATTTGTTAGCAGAAACAAGCTCAAACATAAATCTTACAACTCTCAATCCAGTAATTTTTCTGGGCCTGGAGCTGCATGAAGTGTAACAGGGTCCCTTTAAGAGCTTATAATCATACTTACGGTAAACATAGGTTGTCATGGGGCCCTAATGGAGCACTATATGATCAAAATGGAAAGTATGAGCTAATGATGTGGCTTTATAAAGTCAGAATGTTGGAAGAGTGAGATCCTAATGGGGGTATTCTGATGGCACAGCAGAGAATTGCGATGTCATAATGGGATTTTTGATATCACAATAGGGAATTTGAAGGTCAGAGTGGGGCATAGTGACGGCATAAAGGAATGGCATGATAGCATGATGAGCACACTGAGACGATAACGAGGGCAATGTGAGAACATAACGGGGAATGGGAAGTAATCGTGAAAAGTATGTCCGCATGGGGTATAGTGGTATCACAAAAGGACGCTCTGATATCACAGTGGAGTGTTGTTGTGCCACAATGATGCATCTACTGTTATCCCTGAAGAAATATAATGTCACATGGGTTAATTGTGATGCTGTAATGGATGATTATGATATCATGATGGGGAATTCTGAAGTCACATGGATCACTATGATGTCACAACGCGTTGTTGTGATACCACAATAGGATGTGTGAAGTCACCATAAGGCATGATGATGTCACAGTGGGATATTTCGATGCCATATTTCGAACAGTGATGTCATAATGTGCAACTTTGTTGCCACAATGGGGTATTGTAGTAACATAAATGTTGATTGTGCTTTTCTAGTGAGGGCAATGTGCGGTCATAATAGGGTAATTGTGGTGTCACACTGTAAATGATGATGTCACAGTGGGCCAAGCTTGTGTCACCACACCTTGATGTGACAGTGAAGCGTTACCCTGTGAAAATGGGGAATTTTGATGCTGTAATGGGGACTCTGATGTCATCATGGGCACTTGTGTCACACTGGGAGGTTATCATGTCACAAAAGAAAACTGTAACATCAATGGGGAATTATCTGGTCATAATGGGGGATTGAAAAGTCACGAGAAGGTTATCATAATGTCAAAATAGGGCAGTGTGGTGTCACAATTTGGTTTTGTAATGACATAATGAGGAACTATGATGTAATAACATGTCACTGTGATGTTGAAATTGGGAATTGTGATGTCAAAAAGTTAATTATGCAGCTATAAATAGGCAAAATGATCTCATAATTGTGGAGTAAAGTGGTTATCATGGGGAATGGTGATGTTCCATTTGGGCAGCACAGGGTCAAAATATGGCATTATTTGGGGACCATACAACATTGTGATATCATGGTGGGGCACTGTGATGTCACAATGGTCCTGGTGGTATCTCAGTGGGCAATTGTGATGTCACAGTGGGCAATCATGAGTTCACAAATGAAAATTGTAATGTCATAATGGGAGTTGCGAGGTCACAAGTGAACACATGTCACAATAGGGCACTATGATGTCACAAAGTCATAGCTTGATTCTATAATGTGATACCATGATGTCATGTCCATCATTGTAGTGTCACAATTGGTAACTGTGATGTTGTAAAACAATTTAAATGTCATGATGAGAATTGTCAGATCTTGATTGTGAATTGTGATGTCAAATTGGCAGTATGCGAGGTCACAATTGGGCGCTATTGTGTCACAGTATGACATGGTGATGTCACAGCAGATATAGGAAAAGAAAGGAAAGGAAGTAAAGCGAAAGATATCAAACTGGTATCTGGTTTTCTGTCTGTGTGAACCAAGTATTAAAAGAAATAGATAAAAAAAATTCCAATTCTCCCATGATCTTGGGAATGGGAGAGTTCTTAAATGCCTGAAAAAGCAAATGTTACATTCAAGTGAAGGCATTTGTTAGCAGACACAAGTTGAAGCATAAATCTTAGAACTGTGAGTCCAGTCCTTTTTCTGGCTGGCAGCTCTATGAAGTGCAGTAGGTTGCCCACGAAGATCTTCTATTCATAATTAAGGTAAACATCCTTTGTGATGGGGCCTTAATGGAGCATTATGTCATCAAAAAGGAAATTATGAGCTAATGATGTGGCTTCATAAAGTCAGAATGTGGGAAGTGCGAGATCCTAATGGGGTATCCTGATGGCAGAGCAGAGAATTGTGATGTCTTAATGGGATATTTGATATCACAAGAGGGAATTTGAAGGTCGCATTGGCACATCATGATAGCATAAAGGAATGGCACGGTACCATAATGGGGACACTGAGATGATAACCAGGGCAATGTGAGATCATAATGGGGAATTGTGAAGTAACAGTAAAATGTATGTCATCATGGGGTGCAGTGGTGTCAAAACAGGGTGCTGTGATATCACAGTGGAGTGTTGTTATGTCACAATCATGCATCTACTCTTTTCACTGGAGAACTGTGATATCACTAGGGTTTATTGTGATGTTGTAATGCATCATTATGACATCATTATGGGGAATTCTTAAGCCATATGGAGAACTATGATGTCGCAATGGTTTGCTGTGATACCACAGTAGGATGTATAAAGTCACAATAAGGCATGATGATGTCACAACGAGATATTTGGAGGCCATATTTGGTACAGTGATGTCATAATATGCATCTATGTCGTCACCGTGGGGAATTGAGGCATCATAAATGTTGATTGTGCTGCTCTAATGAGGGCAATGTGAGGTCATAGTAGCGTAATTGAGGTGTCACACTAGAAATGATGCTGTCAAAATGCGCCAAGTTATTGTCAACACCGTGCAACTTGAGGAGACAGTGAATTATTATACTGTGAAAAAAAGGAGTTGTGATGCTATAATGGGGACATTCATGTCATCATGGGCACTTGTGTAACACTGGGCCATTATGAGGTCACAGGAGTAAACGGTAATATCAGTGCAGAATTGTCTGTTCACAATGGGGAATTGATAAATCCTGATGTGGGTATCATGATGTCAAAATAGGGCAGGGTTGTGTTACAATGGGGTATTGTAATGCCATAATGCAGAAATATGCTGTCATAACAGGTCACTGTGATGTCACAATTGGGAATTGTGATGTCATAAAGGTTAGTTGTAATGCTATAATTATACACCAGGAGCTCATAATCAGGGATTTGTTTCTCTATAATATGCAATTGTGATGTTCCCCCTGGGCATCATGAGTTAACAATATGTCATTTTTCGGTGACAATACAGAATTGTGATATCATCGTGCGGCACTGTTATGTCACACTGGTCCTGGTGATATCACAGTGGGCAATTGAGATGTCACAGTTGGCAATCATGAGCTCATAAAGGAAAATTGTAATGTCATAATGGGAGTTGCGAGGTCACAAGTGAACACATGTCACAATAGGGCATTATGATGTCACAAAGGCATAGCATGATTCCATAATGTGATACCATGATGTCATATCCATCATTGTTGTGTCACATTTGGTAACTGTGATGTTGTAAGATAATTTAAATATCATGATCAGAATGGTGAGATCTTAATTGTGAATTGTGATATCAAATTGGCAGTATGCGAGGTTACAATTGGGCGTTATTGTGTCACAGTAGGAAATGGTGATGTCACAGCACATATAGGAAAAGAAAAGAAAGGAAGGAAAGGGAAACATATTAAACTGGTATCTGGATTTCTGTGTGTGTGAAACTAGTTTTAAAAGAAATAGATAAAAAAATTCCAATTCTCCCATGATCATGAGACTGGAAAAGAATTCTTAAATGCCTGAAAAAGCAAATGTTACATTCAAGTGAAAGCATTTGTTAGCAGATACAAGTTGAAGCATAAATCTTAGAACTCTGAATCCAGTCCTTTTTTTTGCCTGCAGCTGTATGAAGTGCAGTAGGGTGCCCTCGAAGATCTTCTATTCATAATTAAGGTAAACATCGTTTGAGATGGGGCCATAATGGAGCATTATGTGCTCAAAATGCAACTTATGAGCTAATGATGTGGCTTTATAAACTCAGAATGTGGGAAGTTTGAGATCCTAATGTGGGTATCCTGATGGCAGAGCAGAGAAATGTGATGTCATAATGGGATATTTGATATCACAATAGGGAATTTGAAGGTCAGACTGGCACATCATGATAGCATAAAAGCATGGCACGGTACCATAATGGGGACCCTGAGATGATGACCAGGGCAATGTGATGTCATAATGGGGAATTGTGAAGTAACAGTAAAAAGTATGTCATCATGGGGTGCAGTGGTGTCACAATAGGGTGCTCTGATGTCACAGGGGAGAGTTGTTCTTTCAAAATGGTGCATCCAGTGTTATCACTGGAGAACTGTGATGACACAAGGGTTTATTTTGAGGCTGTAATGGATGATTATGATATCATGATGGGGAATTCTTCAGTCATATGGAGAAATATGATGTCACAGTGGGATATTGTGATACCAAAATAGGTTGTGTGAATTCAAAATAAGGCATGATGATGTCACAATGGGATATTTTGATTCCATATTTGGTACAGTGATGTCATAATATGCAACTATGTTGTCACAGTGGGGTATTGTAGTAACACAAATGTTGATTTAGCTGCTATAGTGAGGGCCATGTGAGGTCATAATAGGGTAATTGTGGTGTCACACTGGAAATGATGATATCACAGTGGGCCAAGCTAATGTCACCACAAGGCACCTTGATGTGATAGTGAAGTATTACCCTGTGATAAAATGGAATTGACACGCTATAATGGGGACTGTGATGTCATCATGGGCACTTGTGTCACTCTGGGAGCTTATGATATCACAAAAGAAAACTGTAACATCAATGAGAAATTCTCTGGTCATAATGGGTTATTGACAAGTCACAAAGAGGACATCATGATGTCAAAATGGGGTGAGGTGGTGCCAAAATGTGTCATTGTAATGCCATAATGTGGAACTATGATGTCATAACATGTCACTGTGATCTTGAAATTGGGAATTGTAATGTCATAAAGGTTAATTGTGCTGCTATATTTAGGCAACATGAGCTCATCTTTGGGGAGTTGTTTTGCTATCATGGGGAATGGTGATGTTCCAACTGGGCATCATGAGTTCACAAAATGGCACTGTAGGGTGAATATACAACATCGGGATATCTTAGTGAGGCACTTTGTTTTCACAATGGTCCTGGTTATATCACCGTGGGCAATTGTGATGTCACCAAAGGAAATTGTTAAGTCCAAAGGAGAGTTGCGAGGTCACAATAGAACACATGTCACAATAGGGCATTATAATGTCACAAAGGCCTAGCATGATGCTATAATGTGATACCGTGATGTCATATCCACCATTATGGTGTCACAATTGGCAATTGTGATGTTGTAAGATAATTTAAATGTCATGATGAGAATTGTGAGATCTTTATTGTGAATTGTGATGTCACATTGGCAGTATAGGAGGTCACAATAGGGTATTATAGGGTCACATTAGGACATGGTGATGTCACAGCAGGAATAGGAAAAGAAAGCAAATGAAGGAAATGGAAAGAAATATCAAACTGGCATCTTGTTTTGTGTGTGTGTGAAACAAGTATTAAAAGACATAGATAAAAATATTACAATTTTTCCAATATCTTGAGACTGGAAAAGAGTTCTTAAATGCCTGAAAAAGCCAATGTTACATTCAAGTGAAGGCATTTGTTAGCAGAAACAAGCTGAAACATAAATCTTAGAACTCTCAATCCAGCACTTTTTCTGGGTCTGGAGCTGTGTGAAGTGTAGCAGGGTCCCTTCAAAGATGTTCTAATCATAACTAAGGTAAACAAATGTTGTGATGGGGCCCTAAAGGAGCACTATCTGATGAAAATGGAAATTATGAGCTAATGATGTGGCTTTATAAAGTCAGAATGGGGGAAGAGTGAGATCCTAATGGGGGTTTCCTGATGGCACTGCAGATAATTTTGATGTCATAATGGGATTTTTGATATCACAATAGGGAATTTGGAGGTCAGAGTGGGGCATAGTGACAGCATAAAGGAATGCCATGATACCATAAAGAGGACACTGAGATGATAACGAGGCCAATGTGAGATCATAATGGGGAATTTGAAGTAACGTGAAAAGTATGTCCGCATGGGGTACAGTGTTATCAAAAAAGGACGCTGTGATATCACAGTGGAGTGTTGTTGTGCCACAAGGATGCATCTACTATTATCACTGAAGAAATATAATGTAATATGGTTTAATCGTGATGCTGTAATGGATGATTATGATATCATGAGGGGGAACTCTGAAGTCATATGGATCACTATGATGTCACAAGGCCGTGTTGTGATACCACAATAGGATGTGTGATGACACCATAAGGCATGATGATGTCACAATGGGACATTTCGATGCCATATTTTGAACAGTGATGTCATAATGTGCTACTATGTTGTCACAGTGGGGTATTGTAGTAACATAAATGTTGATCATGCTGCTCTAGTGAGGGCAGTGTGAGGTCATAATAGGGTAATTGTGGTATCACACTGGAAATGATGATGTCACAGTGGGCCAAGCTAGTGTCACCACACCTTGAGGTGACAGTGAAGCATTACCCTGTGAAAAAGGGGAATTTTGATGCTATAATGGGGACTCTGATGTCATTATGGGCACTTGTGCCACTCTGGGAGGTTATCATGTCACAGAAAAAACCCTGTAACATCAATGGGGAATTATCTGGTCATAATGGGGAATTGACAAGTCATGAGAAGTGTATCATAATGTCAAAATAGGGCAGCGTGGTGTCACAATTGGGTATTGTAATGCCATAATGTGGAACTATGATGTCATAACATGTCACTGTGATGTTGCAATTGGGAATTGTGATGTCAAAAAGTTTAATTATGCTGCTATAAATAGGCAACATGAGCTCATATTTGGGGAGTAGATTGGCTATCATGGGGAATGGTGATGTTCCATTTGGGCAGCATGAGTTCAAAATATGGCATTATTGGGTGACCATATAACATTGTGATATCATGGTATGTCACTGTGATGTCACACTGGTCCTGGTGATATCACAGTGGGCAATTGTGATGTCACAGTTGGCAATCATGAGGTCACAAAGGAAAATTGTAATGTCATAATGGGAATTGCGATGTCACAAGTGAACACATGTCACAATACGGCATTATGATGTCACAGAGGCATAGCATGATGCTATAATGTGATACCATGATGTCGTATCCATCATTGTGGTGTGACAATTGGTAATTGTTTGTTGTAAGACAATATTATATGTCATGATGAGAATTGTGAGATCTTCATTGTGAATTCTGATGTCAAATTGGCAGTATGCAAAGTCACATTTGGGCGTTACTGTGTCACAGTAGGACATGGTGATGTCACAGCAGATATAGTAAAAGAAAGGAAAGGACGAAAAACGAAAGATATCAAACTTATATCTGGTTTTCTGTGTTTGTGAACCTAGTATTAAAAGAAATAGATAAAAAAATTACAATTCTCCCATGATCTTGAGACTGGAAAAGATTTCTTAAATTCCTGAAAAAGCAAATGTTACATTCAAGTGAAGGCGTTTGTTAGAAGACAGAATTTGAAGCATAAACCCTAGAACTCTGAATCCATTCGTTTTTTTGGCTGGCAGCTGTATGAAGTGTAGTAGGGTGACCTCAAAGATCTTCTGTTCATAATTAAGGTAAACATCGTTTGTGATGGGGAGGTAATGCAGCATTATGTGATCAAAATGGAACTTATGAGCTAATGATGTGGCTTTATAAAGTCAGAATATGGGAAGTTTGAGATCCTAATGGGGGTATCCTAATGGCAGAGCAGAGAATTGTGACGTCATAATGGGATATTTGATATCACAATAGGGAATTTGAAGGTCACAGTGGCACATCATGATAGCATAAAGGAAATGCCTGGTACCATAATGGGGACACTGAGATGATAACCAGGGCAATTTGAGATCATAATGGGGAATTGAGAAATAATAGTAAAAAGTATGTCATCATGAGGTGCAATTGTGTCACAATAGGGTGCTGTGATGTCACAGGGGAGAGTTGTTCTGTCACAATGGTGCATCCAGTGTTATCACTGGAGAATTCTGATGTCACAAGGGTTTATTTTGATGTTGTAGTTGATGATTATAATATCATGAGGGGAATTCTGAAGTCATACGGAGAACTACGATGTGGGATATGTGATGTCACAATAGGGACTTTGGAGGTCACAGTGTGGCATAGTGACAGCATAAACAATTGCCACGATACCATAATGAGGACACTGAGATAATAATGAGGCAAATGTGTGATCATAATGGGGAATTGTGCAGTAACTGTGAAAAGTGTCTCATCATGGGTACATTGGTGTCAAAATAGGGTGCTGTGATGTCACAGTGGAGTGTTGTTCTGTCGCAATAATGCATCTACTCTTTTCACTGGAGAACTGTGACATCACTAGGGTTTATTGTGATGTTGTAATGGATCATTATGACATCATGATGGGGAATTCTTAAGTCATATGGAGAACTATGTTGTCTCAGTGGTGTGGTGTGATACCACTAGGATGTGTGAAGTCACAATAAGGCATGATGATGTCACAATGGGATATTTTGAGGCCATATTTGGTACAGTGATGTCATAATATGCATCTATGTCATCACAGTGGGGAATTGTGGTATCATAAACGTTGATTGTGCTGCTCTAATCAGGGCAATGTTTGGTTACAATAGGGTAATTGTGGTGTCACACCGGAAATGATGCTGTCACAATGGGCCAAGTTAGTGTCACCAAAGTGCAACTTGAGGTGACAGTGAATCCTTATACTGTGAAAAAAAAGGAATTGTGATGCTATAATGGGCACTTTGATGTCATCATGGGCACTTGTGTCACACTGGGCTGTTATGACGTCACAAGAGAAAACTGTAACATCAATGCAGAAATGTCTGTTCATAATGGGGAATTGACAATTCCTGATGTGTGTATCATGATGTCAAATTAGGGAAGGGTGGTGTTATAACGGGTTAATGT
>PVJX010041973.1:0-14399 GCA_004027295.1 Dolichotis patagonum
ATTCTCTTAAGTGAAATAAACCAAACTCACAAGGGTAAATACCATATAGTCTCCCTAATATGAGATTTGATAAGAGTATATAAGACTTTATGGTAAGCATGAGGCCCCATCTCATAGCTTCGAAGTCTTTCAAAGTTTTAAATCATCAGTTGGAATGGTGTTATCCTGTTTTGTTTGACTATATCATACTTGATGATATAAATAGCTGTTCAAAACATTATGACAGCTATTGCTGATTTAATATTATCCTTCTTAGAAGTCCTACCATGCTTTTTTTGTTCTACTACCATTGGTTCTATCTATCACATTGTGTCTTATTGGAATTTGAATATGTGTGATAGTTCAAATTTTTTCTTTTTTATCAAAAATGAGATATTATAGTACCCATTGATCATTTTCTGTTATTCGGTTCAGAAAGCCCTGTAATTCTTTCACTCTATGCATGGCTTTATACTATTGTGTTGTGTTTGATATTATTGTATTTGAAACTATGCTCAACTATAGCAGAGTAAGAGATATGGTGTTAGATACTGTTGATGTCCAGTTCACGTAATGTAAAGTACTGTGTTGCCTATGTTGTCTTGTTCTGATCTGCTCTGTACTGCCCCCTTTTGTTTTATTCTCTTTCAAATTAAAAAAAAAAGAAATTTTTGTCTCTTACATTGCTTTCTTGTGAACTGCTTTGCTCTGTTTTGTTGTGTTTAATTCTACCCTTTTGTTATAATTGCATGTATATTTGCATGGATAAGATGGATGACCATAATGCTGTTTTTGTCAGACTGTGGAGCAGAATTGTTAACAGTCTCACTGTTTGAATGTCTACTTTTCATGTTTTAACTTTGTAAATTGAACAACTATTTCCAAGAAGTCAGCATGTAATTTGTCAAGCAATAATTTCTTAGGCTTTTTTTGTTGTTTTTCTTTTCCTTTTTTTCCTTGGAACACTCTATTGTTGCTACCCTTTATTCTGTTTAGTTTTGGTTTTTTTCTCTTTAAATAAAATTATTTTTTTAAAAAAAAAGTCCCTGGAAAAGACAGTCTTGGGCAACCCACTCAGGCCCCCTTCTGTCTCTCTCTCTCTCAGACAGAAACTTTCTTTCTCTCAATAAATATATTCTACTCTTAACCTCCATTGTTCCTAAAATTCATTTTTGATTGCAGGGAACATGAGCTCATGGACATAGTAGGTCAGGAGTTTCATTCCCCTACATCAAGACCACCTAGGCTAGGCTTTTACTGAGACCTGTGCTGCAGCACAGGTGGTATGTTAGTTATTTTTCTCTCATTGCTGGATCCAAGCACTCAACACTCAAAGCTAAAAAGGGAAAGGTTCATTTAGTTCACAGCTTGTGAATGTTTCTGTCCATATTCAGTTGGCTCTAAGACTGGAAGGGGTGGCAGAAGAGCAACCCTCCTACCCTAGCAGAAGACAGAGAAACCAAGAACAGAGAATGTGTGCAAGTTTCTTTTCCTCCCTTATGTTGTATGGAGATTACCTGCCCTAGGTTGATTGTAGCACTCACAGTCTCCATGCCCTCTTCTTGCACAGGCTCAGGATATTTCCAAAGGGAGACCCTGGCTACCTGTTGAGTCACTTAATTAAACTTCTCAATTTGACATAATATATCATCAATTAGAGAGATTAGTGAACTTGAAAGAGTCCTTCTAGGATGTCCCCAGGAGTGTGAGAGAATACATAGCACACAGGAGCACTGTGTTTTGCTGAGCTATTTTGGGAACTTCAAAATAGTGCTGGAGGGCATGGTGTTATATGGAGGTTAGAGGGAAATCATGTGGAGTGGCTGCAGGGCAGACCTACATGGGATAGGAAATGTAGAGCTTGCTATAGTCAAAGCAAAAAATATCTCAGACTGGCCATGGCACATCTAGGACCAGCTCAATGGACATGGTGACAGTGGCACTGACCACAGAACTGGCTCTTTGATTGATGGTTTTCACCATGTCCTCAGTAATTGTGGAGATAAAGTGCTAACTACAAACAGTTTCAAGCAGTTCCCAGGAGGAGCAACAGTATTGACTGTGAGCAGCTGAACTTGGGAATTTGAAACATAATGGTTGTGGGCCCTGGACCTACCCTATCTTTACCCTGACAGGTCTATGTGGTCCTCTACTGTTCTTCAGAGAGGTGGTACCAATGGCCTGCACTAGTGGAGAGGCGTCATGGCACTTGGTTGAGCTGAGGCTCTTATCAAGACCGCAGGAGTGTTTCTGGCCTAAAGGCCACATGCTGGGGCAAACACAGATGTGCTGGGAAGAGCTATAGCTAATCACCCTGGGTCTCCCTTGAAGCACTGACTGCATAGGGAGTGCTAGATTCCATGAGATCATGCACTCGTGACTGCCAGATGGAAAGGGAAGGATTAGGCCTCATTCTTTCTATTTCAGTATAAGGAAATAGTGTTTTCTCCATGAATGTAAAATAACATTGAAAAATTTATTAAATTCCAGGTGTTGAGTATTTTGACTCAGCAAGAGGAAAATGACTAATATAAAATCTCTCTGAGAAACTGATAGAAGTTGAAGACTTGAGAAATGAGGATTCTTTGGCTGTGAGCCACAGTCACTAACTCTGAAAAATTTGGGTTAAAAAGGAAATTTATTAGAAGAATATGGAGACACTAGGGATTAAAAGAATACTTTAAGTACAGTTCTGTGAAGATCACAAACCATTAGCTATAACTAACCCACTTTATTGATACTGTCATCTTGTCAGTACCCCTCACCAGATCTCTCTAAAGTGATAACAAGAAAAAATTTGAATGATGCTCTGGAAAAAGTGAAATAAGAGATAATTTCTCAGATAAAAGCCATTCTTAGTTAGTAATGCTAGAGTGGATACAGACAAAAAAAAAAAAGATGACCTTAAGCAAATTATGGAAGCACAACATAGGAAACAAATGGAATCCATAAAGCAGATTCAAGCAGATATCCCATAGAATAAAAATTCCATTGAAAATATTTGAAATAGATTAGGCCAATGAGAAGGCAGGCTCTCAGATACTCAAGAAAGGCTTGCAGTTTGAGAACAAAAATAGCAATGGATCATGAGTAATCAATCCATCAGCTGCTAGATGAGAGAAAGAAGAATAATTTAAGATTGATTGAAGTCAATGAAAAAAGCAGAAAATACCACAAACAATATTAAAATATATTCACAGACATCATGGCAGAAAATGTTCTTGGTAGAGAAAAAGAATTTGACATACATGTAAGTGAAGCATATAGTGCTCTAATTAGCCATAATCAAAAATTGCTACAGGCTGGCATATCATAATCAAAATTCCAAAAATTCAACACAAGAACACAATCCTAAAAGCTGTTAGAGAAAAGAAACAAATCACCGATAAAGGAAAGCCCATCAGAATCACAGTTGGCACCTCAACACAAACTCTCAAGTCAAGGAGAACTTGGAGTAAAATATTCCAAGTAATAAAGGAAAACAACTTTCAACCCAGATTAATGTATCCTGCAAAACTGTCTTTCAAAATGGATGGAGTAATAAGACACTTTTCGTGAAAAACAATATCTGAGGAAATATATAACCACCAAACCATCAATCCAAAATATTCTGAAAAACATTCTAGAAAGGACTGCAACTCCAAGAACCCCAACAGATGGAATCCACCAGGGAAAGCAAATAATTAGAGGAAGGGTGAAAATGGGTGAGAATCAACAACAGGAAAATAACATAACAAGAACAAGTCAATAAATACCAGTTATAACCGTAAATATCAATGATCTCAATTCAGAAATCAAAAGACATAGACTAGCAGAATGGATCAAGAAGCAGGATTCCACAATATGCTTACAAAAAACACATTTAATTCAAAATGATATTCATAGACTGAAAAATCAAATGATAGAAAACAATACTCCATAGAACTAGAATGCAAGGGAAAAAGGAGGGTAGCTATTCCATTTTCAGACAAAATGAATTTCAAGCCAAGACTGGCTAACAGACATAAAGAAGGTCACTACATCCTCGTAAAGTATACAATCCAAGAGGAAGGGATAACAATCAAAAATATATATGCATCAAATACTACTGCACCCAACTATATATTAACAGAAATTTAAAAATCAATAAGCCCTAATATAATTGTATTGAGAGATCTCAATACCCCACCATCACAAAAAGGCAGATTAACTACTCAAAAAATTAATAATCAAATATTAGAAAGGAACCAAACTTTTGAATGGTCTTAGTAGATGTCTGTAGAATGTTCTACCCCACAACATCAGAATATACAGTCTTCTCGGCTGCACATAGGATGTTCTCTAAAATAGACTATATATTAGCCTGTAGAACATGCTTAAGGAAATGCAATGGGGATTTCAAATTATTCCTTGCATACTATCAGCCTGCAGTGCAATGAAACTGGAAATCCATGGCAAAAGGGACCACAAAAACTTCATTAACACAAGGAAATTAAATAGTACCCACTGATCAACCAATTTTAATTTCAAACAGATGAAATTAAAGATTAAACAATTTTTACAGTTGAATGATAATGACAATACAACATACTAGAACTTATGGGACAGAACTAAAACAGTCCTAAGAGGAAAATTTCTAATAGTAAATACATGTATCAGGAAAATAGAGCAAGTGCATATAAAAAACAATGGTTAATCTCAAACTTCTAGAAAAACAAGAACAAGCTAAGACAAAAGCTTGTACAAGGGAGAAAATTATAAAGATCAGAGCACAAATTAACACATTGGAGACTAGAACACAAAGTATCAATGATTGAGCTTGTTCTTTAAAACATTAAATAAAATTGACAAATTCTTAGGCAATCTTATAAAAAAGAAAGAAAGACTCACATCCACGCAATTAGCAATGAAAAGTGAAATCAAAACAGACTTTCCAGAAATTCAGAAGATTGTCTGCACCAACTTATATTCTAGTAAGATGGAAAATACAAAAGAAATAGAAAGATTCCTAGATACATATGAATTACCTAAGCTGAATCAAGAATATATAAAAATATTAACTAACCCTATATAAATAAATGAAATTGAAGATATAATTAAAAACCTATCAACCAAAAAAGTCCACATCCTGACAGATTCATGGCTCAATTCTGCAAGAAATTTTTAGAAGACCTAACACCATTATTTCTCAAACTCTTTAATGAAAGTGAAATGGAAGCAATACTACCAAGTTTATTCCTGGAAGCAAGCATCAACCTGATTTCAAAACTGGAGAAGTACCCAACTAAGAAAGAGAACTACAGGCCAGTTTCCCTAATGAACACAGATGCAAAAATCCTCAAAAATACTAGCAAAGAGAATGCATCAAATAATCAAGAAGATTATACACCATTACCAAGTGTGATTCATCCCAGGGATGTAGGAATGTTTCAACATACATAAATCAATAAATGTAATACACCACAGTAACAGAGCCAAAGAAATTAATCATGTGATCATCTCAATAGATGCAAAGTTCTGTCGACAAAATCCAAAACAATTTCATGATAACAACCCTACAGTGAATTGGACTACATGATCTTCATCTCAATATGACAAAAGCCATTTTTACAGCCCAACAGCCAACATCATACCAAATGGATAAAAACTGAAAACTATGTCTTTAAAATCAGAAATTCCTATTGAACATGGCCCAGAAATTTTAGCTGGAGCAATTAGAAAAGAGGATGAAATAAAATGAATAAAGATAGAAAAGGAAGAAATTAAAGTATTGCTATTTAAAGATGACATGATACTCTACACAGAAATACCAAAAACTCCACCAAATGATTACAAGATTTAATAAGCAAATTTCATAACTTAGCTGGGTAAAAAAATTCCACACTCAAAAATCAATAGCCTTCCTATGCCTGAATAACAGATTCACTGAGAGAGAAATCAGGAAAGCAACACCTTCCACCATAACATCCCCCCACAAAAAGAAATACCTATGAATCAATCTAACAAAGCATGTAAAAGACCTATACATTGAAAACTATAGTAGCCTGAAAAAGGTGATTGAAGAGGATATTAGAAAACAGATATCCCATGCTCTTGAGTAGCAAGAACCAATAATATGAAAATGGCCATACTTCCAAAATTGTTACACAGATTCAATGCAATTTCAATCAAAATTCAAATAGCATATATCACAGAATTAGGTGAAACAATCCTAAAATTCATCTGGAACCTGAAGAGACATAATATAACAAAGGCAATCCTGATCAACAAAGCAAGACAGGGAGCATCACAGTTTGTGACTTGAAATAGTAGTGTAAAGATACTGTGATAGAAACAGCGTGGTACTGGAAAGAAAACAAACTCAAAGATCAATGGATCAGATTAGAAGATGTTGAAACAACTCCAGACATACTAACCAACTTATCTTTAACAAAGTTGCCAAACATATTGAACGGAAGAAAGATACTCTGTTTAACACATAGTGCTGGAAAAACCAAACCAAAGTTTAAAGTTGGTCCCTATATCTTTCACCATGCGCTAAACTAAATTCAGAATGGATGAAAGATCCAAGTCTTAAAACAAAAATCTTAAATGTGCTGGAATATAGATTAGGTAAAACACCTGAAGACACTGATGTGAGCAAAGGTGTTATGAACAAAACCATGATTGCACAGTAACTATCACAAAGAATCAAAAACTGGGATATTACCCTACTGAAAAGCTATTGCACAGCAACAGAAACCACCAACCAAATGAAGACAGAACTCACAACATGGGAGAAAATGTTTGCCAGACGCTCCTCAGACATAAGATTACTATCAAGAATATTCAAAGAAGTCAAAATATCTGTCTCCATAGATTTAAAGACTAAATCCAAAAATGGGCATACACAATTCTCAGATGAAGAAATACAAACAGCAAATAAATATATGAAAAAATGTTTGCCATCACTGATCATTCTAGAAATGCAAATTAAAACAACATTGAGATTCAATCTCATCCCAGGAAGAACAGAAGATAATATTTCTATTATCAAGAAATAAAGCAATAACAAATGCTGCAATTTGCTTTTGTTCATGAATTCTCTGCCTATCACTATGTCTTCAAAACTTCTACTTATGTTGTCTTCCAGTAGATTTAGTGTTCCTGTTTTAATATTTAGGTCTTTGATCTATTTAGACTTTAGTTTTGTGCATTGTGATAGGCATTGGTCTAGTTTCAGTCTTCAGCAGGTGGAGAGCCAATTTTTCCAACACCATTTATTAAAGAGGCTATCCTTCCTCCAGGGAACATGTTTAGCACCTTTGTTGAATATGGTGGCTGAGTGTCTTTGTACCTATACTTGCATCTTCTAATCTATTCCATTGATCCTCAGGTCTATTTCTTTGCCAGTACCATGCTGATTTTATCACTGTGGCTTGGTAGTATAGTTTCAAGTCAGGAATTGAGATGCCTCCTGCCTTGCCTTTGTTGCCCAGAATTGCCTTTGCTATTCTAGGTTTCTTCTGGTTCCAAGTGAATTTCAGGAGTGTTTTCTCTAGATCTGTGAGGTATGTCAATGGTATTTTGATAGAGATTGCATTAAATCCGTATAACAGTTTTGGGAGTATGACCATTTTCCCAATGTTGGTTCTTCCTGGCCAAGAGCAAGGAATATCTTCCATTTTCTAATATCCTTTTTTAGCATAGGATAATTTTCTGTGTATAGGACTTTTACAGTCTTAGGTTGATTCCTATTTCATTTCTTTAAATGTTATTGTGAAGGGCGATATTTCCATAATTTCTCTCTCAGTGAGTTTTTTGGTTGTGTACAGGAATGCCATTGATCTTTGAGTGCTGACTTTGTATCCAGCTACACTGCTGAATGTTTATTACCTCTAGTAGTCTTTTAATGGAGTTTTTGGAGTCTTCTATATAGAGTATTGTGTCATCTGCAAATAGTGATAATTAAACTTCTTCCTTTCCTATCTTTATTCCTTTTATTTCTCTATCTTGTCTGATTGCCCTGGCTAGTGTTTCCAGAACTCTAGAGAGTAGGAGCAGTGATAGTGGACATGATTGTCTTTTTCGATTTTAAATTGAAAGCTTTCATGTTTTGTCCATTTAGTATAATGTTGGCTGTTGGTTTGTCATAGATGGCCTTTATAAGATTGAGGTAGACCCCATGTATTATGAGTTTCTGAAGGATTTTTATCATGAACATGTGTTGGGCTTTCTCAAATGCTTTTTCTGCATCTATTGAGATGACTGTGTGCCTTTTGTTTTTGGCTCTGTTGATGTGGTGTATTACATTTATTAATTTGCATATGTTAAACCACCTCTGCATTCCTGAAATGAATGCCACTTGGTTATGATGTATAATCTTCTTTATGATTTGCTGCATTCTATTTGCCAGTATTTTATTGAGTCTTTACATCAATGCTCATTAGTGAGACTGGACTATAGTTCTCCTTTTTGTTTGAGTCTTTCTCTGGTTTTGATATGAGAATAATACCTCCAGGAATGATTTATGTGGGAGCTGCTTCCTTTTCAATTTCATGGGAAAGTTTATGGAGTATTGGCATCATATCTTCTCTAAATTTCTTTTTTTTTCTTCTCTAAATTTCTTGTAGAATTCAGCCATGACTCCATCAGGACCTGGGCTTATCTTTGTTGGTAAGTTTTTAATTATGCTTTCAATTTGAATAGCTGATATTGGGTTATTTAAAACTGTTATATTGCATATCCAGCCCCCTAGGAAATGGAATTGAACCCTGGAAGTGCCCAGTGGCCTTGTTTCAGTTCAGGTGGCAGAGAACTTGCAGGGGGACTCTTGGCCTGGTTGGGCTGGCCTGGGGAGAGCTTAAGACCAGCACTCCCAGCAGTTGAGTCCATAACCAGCCCCCTGTGACATGGGACTGAGCCCTGGAGGTTCCACCAGCAACAGTTCACCATGTCCACTTTCCTCCTCTCAATTTAGTGAGCCAAGAGCCTTCAGGGGAGCTAGGACCACTCAAGGTGAGTCCCAGTGCCCCAAGACTGGCTTGGGGAGAGTTGGAGACCTGTGCTCCTGGTGATTGAGTTTCTAGTGAGTTCCTGGGGACACTGGACTGAGCCCTGGAGGTTCCATGGCCTCAGTGCACCATGCCCAGAGGCCTTCTTTTAGTTAAGGTGGTGGAGACCATGCAGGGGGACTCTCCACCAAGTTGGGCTGGACTGGGGATAGCTTCAGACTAGCATTCCCAGAGGTTGAGTCCATAACCAGCCCCCTGAGACACGGGACTGAGCCTCAGAGGTTCTGCCAGCACCAGTTCACCACATCCAGCTTCTGCCTTTCAATTTAGGGAGTCAAGACACTTCAGGGGCACCCAGACTGCTCCTGGAGCTGAGGGCACAGGAAGTGATTTCCCACACACCCAGAGGAAGCTTTGGAACACTAATCAAAACAAGGAAATATAGGAAAATGACAAAAGGAAAGACCAAAAAGCAATCTCAAACTCCAGCACATCCAAAGAAAGCCTAGGAGCCATGTACATAGAAGAAGATAGAAGCCATACACCTGAAATGACTGAAATGATATCAACTGAAATAAAGATGCAACTAGTGAAGCTATGGAGAAATTCAAATCAGAAATAATTGCCTAAGTAAAAGAAGGAATGATAAAAGTAGTGAAAGAAATAGTGAACACATCTACTGAAGACACAGCTAAAAAATTAGAGGAACAAAGCAAACAGAGAGAATACCTCAATGAACACTACATGAAACAAACAGAATGCATGAAGCAGATTCAAAGAGATATAGAGGAAATCAAAAATACTATTGAAAGCTGCCAAAACCACCTCAATAAAAGTGAAGACAGAATTTCATACCTCGAAGATAAGATCACAGCTAGTGAACAGGAAAGGAAAGATCTTTTAAAAATAACAAAGAATCAGGAAATAACAATTCAACAGCTACAAGATGATGCAAAGAAAAACAACAGAAGATTAACAGGGATAAATGAAAAAGAAGGGGACAGCCCAAATGATATCAAGAGGCTATTTACAGAAGTAATAGCTGAAAACTTCCCAAATATGAGAATGGAAACTGACATAAGGATTAATTAAGCATAAACAATGCCAAATAGCCATAACCAAAATAAAACTACACCCAGACATATAATAATCACTATCCCAGAAATCCACTATAAGAACAGAATACTAAAAGCTATTAGAGAGAAAAGACAAATAACCTATCAAGGAAAACCTATCAGAATCACAGAAGACTTCTCAACACAAACAATGAAGTAAAAAAGAGCATGGAGTGAAGTATTTCAGATCCTAAAGGAAAACTACTTTCAACCTAGACTGACGTACCCTGCAAAACTGTCCTTTAAAATGGATAGAGAAATAAGATACTTCCATAAAAAAGAAGAGCTGAAAAACTTCATGAACACCAACCAACCCTACAAAGAATACTGAAAGACATTCTAGGATACACATATAATAAAACCACAAAGCTAGCTAGACAATTAAACAGAATGGAAAGATAAAGATACAACAATAGAAAGATAACATGTCAACAGTAAAGCAACATATAACAGTTATAACCATTAATGTAAATGGCCTCAACTCACCAATCAAAAGAAACAGACTAGCAGAACGGATCAAGAAACAACATCCAACCATATGCTGTATACAAGATACCCATATAACCCAAAAGGAAACACATAGACTGAAAATCAAAAGATGGAAAATAATACTTCATGTGATAGGAAACCAAAGAAAAGAGGGGTAGCTATTCTGTTTTCAGACAATGTGAACTTCAAACCAAGAATGATCCTAGAGATAAAGAAGGTCACTACATACTAGTTGAAGGAAAATGTCAAGAGGAAGAGATAAGAATCTTAAATATATGTGCACCAAATTCCAGAGCACCCAGCTATACAAACCAAGTATTAACAGAAATGAAAAATCAGATAAGCAAAAACACAATTATAACAGGAGACCTTAACATGCCATTGACACAAAGGGACAGATCAACTAGACAGAAAATCAGCAAAGACATAACAGAACTGAATCACACCTGTGAACAAATGGACTTGGTGGATGTATACAGAGTGATCCATCCAACAACATTAGAATATACATTCTTCTCAGCAGTACATGGGACATTCTCTAAAATAGACCATATACTAGCCCACAGAACATATTCAAGTAAATGCAAAAGAATTGAAATTATCCCATGCAAGTTATCAGATCATAGTGACATGGAACTAGAAATTAATGATAAAAGCAACTGCAAAAACCTCATAAACACATGGAAACTGAATAATACACTCTTGAGCAACGAGTGGGTCACACAGAAAATTAAACAAGAAATTAAACAATATCTACAAGCAACCAAAAATACAAACACAACTTACCAGATTTTGTGAGATGCAATGAAAGCAGTCCTCAGAGGAAGGTTATTGCACTGATTCCCCACATCAGGAAGACAGAATGAACACAAATAAACAACTTGATGCTACAACTCAAACATCTAGAAAAAGAAGAGCAAGCCAAGTCCAAAGCCAAAAGAAGGGAGGAAATTAAAAGATCAGAGCAGAAATTAATGCAATAGAGACTAAGAAAACAACACAAAGAATCAATGAATCAAAGCATTGGTTCTTTGAAATAATAAATAAAATTGATAAGTCACTAGCCAACCTTATTTTAAAAAGGAAAGAAAAAACTCAAATTCATGCAATAAGGAATGAAAAAGGTGAAATTTCTACAGACTTTGTGGAAATACAGATCATCAACACCTATTTTGAAAAGCTCTACTCTCATAGGTTTGATAACACAGAAGAAATGGGCAGATACCTAGCTACATAGGAATTACCAAAGCTGGATCAGGAAGATGTAAAACTGCTGAATAACCCAATTTCTATTAATGAAGTTGAAAATGTAATTAAGTCCTTGCCAACAAAGAAGATCCAAGGCCCAGATGGATTCACTGTGGAATTCTGCAAGAAATACGAAAAAAAAAAAAAATAATTCGGACACTCCTCAAGCTCTTCAATGAAATTGAAAGGGAAGCAATTCTTCCTAAATCATTCCTGGAAGCAAATATTACTCTAGTACCAAAACCTGAGAAACACCCAACTAAAAAAGAGAACTATAGGCCAATCTCCCTAATGAACATAGACACAAATATTCACAATGAAATATTGGCAAACAGGATGCAGGAAATTATCAGGAAGATTATAGTAAATGACCAAGTGGGATTCATATCAGGAATGCAGGGATGGTTCAACATACATAAATCAATAAATGTAATCCACCATATCAATAGAGCCAAAAGTAATAATCCCCATGGTCATCTCTATAGATGCAGAGAACGCTTTTGATAAGGTCCAACGCTCATTCATGATAAGAACCTTACAGAGAATTGGAATAGATGGTCTTTACCTCAATATGATAAAGCCCATTTATGAAAAAACTATAGCCAACATCATATTAAATGGCAAAAAACTGAAAGCCTTTACCTTAAAATCAGGCACAAGGCAAGGAAGTCCCCTATTACCACTCCTATTCAACATAGTAGTGGAAATACTGGCCAAAGCAATTAGACAAAAGAGAGATATAAAAGGAGTAAAGATAGGAAAAGAGGAAGTTAAATTATCATTATTTGTAAATGACATGATACTTTACATAGAAGACCCCCAAAACTCCATTGAAAAATGCCTAGATATAATAAATAAATTCAGCAATGTAGCTGGATACAAAGTCAATACACAACAATCAATAGCATTCCTATACACTAACAACAAAAATACTGAGAGAGAAATAAGAGAAGCCACATCCTTCACACTAGCATACAAAAAAAGAAATACTTAGGAATTAATCTCACAAAACAAATAAAAGAGCTATACAAGGGAAATTATAATACCCTGAAAAAAGAAATCGAAGAGCACCTCAGAAAATGGAAAGACATCCCTTGTTCATGGATAGGAAGAACAAACATTGTGAAAATGGCCATTCTCCCAAAATTGTTATACAGATTCAATGCAATCCCAATCAAAATACCACTAACATACCTCATAGATCTAGAGAAATCACTCCTAAAATTCATCTGGAACCAGAAGAGACCTAGAATAGCAAAGCCAATTCTAAGCAACAAAGCCAAGGCAGGAGGCATCACAATCCCTAATTTGAAATTATACTACAAAGCTCCAGTAATAAAATCGACATGGTACTGGAATAAAAGCAGACCTGAAGATCAATGGAATAGATTGGAAGATACAACCACAACCACAAACTCACTCAACCACCTTATCTTTGAAAAGGGGGCTAAACATGTTTCCTGGAAGAATGACAGTCTCTTCAACAAATGGTGCTGGAAAAATTGGCTATCCATATGCAGAAGACTAAAACTAGATCCATGCCTATCACCATGTACTACACTAAAATCTAAATGGATCAAAGATCTAAATATTAAAGCAGAAGCACTGAATCTGTTGGAAGACATTGTAGGTAAAAACCTTGAAGATATAGGGGTAGGTAGAGAATTCATGAAAAAGACCCAAACCGCTTGGGAAACACTTCCCAGAATCAATAACTGGGACCATATCTTATTAAAGAGTTTCTGCATGTCAAAAGAGATTTCCAGCAGAGTGAAAAGAAAACCACAAATTGGGAAAAAATCTTAATGGACTGTCCCTCAGACAAAGGACTTCTGTCCAGAACTTATAAAGAATTTTAAAAAATCAGACCCTCGAAATTCAAAGACCCAATCCAAGAATGGGCATCTGAAATGAATACACAGTTCTCAGATGAAGAAATACAAATGGCAAATAAATACATGAAAAAATGTTCATCATCATTAGTCATGAGAGAAATGCAAAGTAAAACCACACTGAGATTTCATCTCACTCCAGAAAGAATGGCCAGAGTAAAAAAAAAAAAAAACTACCAACAACAAGTACTGGAGAGGCTGTGGGGGAAAAGGAACTCTTCTGCACTGTTGGTGGGAGTGTAGACTGGTGCAACCACTGTGGAGGTCACTCTGGAGATTCCTCAAAAAGCTGGGATTGGAAATCCTATTTGGCCCAGCATTCCACTTCTAGGCATGTTCCCAGAAGAACTTAAAACATCATATGGGTAATATATGTGCACCCCTTTTATAGCAGCACAATTTGTAATAGCCAGATCTTGGAAACAACCTAAGTGCCCATCAACTGAGGAATGGATAAAAAAGTTGTGGCATTTTTATATAATAGAGTACTACTCAGCTATAAAGAATGATGACATTGAGTTATTTATAAGTAAATGGACACAACTCGAGTCCATACTCATAAGCAAAATAAACCCAACTCACATGTGTAAATACCATATAGTCTCCCTAGTATAAGAGTTGGTAAGAATATATAAGATTTTATGGTAATCATGATTTCCCATTTCATTGTTTTGAAGCCTTTCAATGTTTTCATTCATCAGTTG
>PVJX010041974.1:0-14386 GCA_004027295.1 Dolichotis patagonum
ACTTTGCATGTTTTAATTATGTAATTTGAACAACTATTTCCAAGATGTCAGTATGTAATTTGTCAAGTAATGATTTCTTAGTGGTTTTTTTTTTTGTTTTTGGTTCTTTTCCCTTTTTCCTTGGAATTGTGCATTGTTGCTACCCTTTATTCTGTTTTGTTTGGGTTTTTTTTCTTTCTTCTCTTTAAATAAAATTTTTAAAAATGTGTGATTAGTATTCAGAATAGACAACCTTTTCACATCAGCTGTTTACTTGCTTACAAAACCTAAAAGATATCCAAAATAAAAACTCATGTGAACAATAATGTAAATACAAACAAAAGTCTACCACAGAAATAAGTTTTGCTTCAACTGTCACACCCATGGCAGTCTTCACAAAACATAACTGCATGTTCCTTATACATGAGTATCACTTAAACTGATACCACCTGTGTTTTGTTGACCTGAATTATTATTATTTTTGTTTGGTTTGGTCTGAGACAGGGTCTCGCTATGCAGTTCAGGCTGTCCTTAAGCTCACTTTGTAGCCCAGGCTGTCTCTGAACTTGCAACAATTCTCCTGCCTCAGCCTCCTGACTTCTGGGATACTTTCTTGTAGGGTGCAGCTGACATCTTTTTTTTCTCCATTGTCCTGGTAGGTCTTTGGGATGTTGTGCCTGCCTGTTCACCTGTCAGCTCATCAGTGTGCTCCATCATTTTTTTTGCATAGTTCCCTGGGCAGAAACATTGTTTTTCCTCTCCTATAAATTATCTCTTATGAGCTCCAGTTCCGATCCTCTAAGAAAATTTCTCCGTGATATTTTGCATTCATTATTTTCTTTGTAAAGTGTCAGACTATTTATGCTACATGTGCCTAGGAGTGAGTAAAACACAACCACTGGTCAATGTTTTTTGTTTCACGTAACATCGTAGTTGCTGCATAACTGATCAACATCTCCTCCGCCTTCAGTTTTGTTGTTGAAAGTTTCCATCTCAAGCTTCTATTTTGTTGAGGTTTCCCTATCAATGTTTCCATCATAGTGAAATGTCGACATCAGCAGTACCACTTTGCTTTTCTTTGCCATATACAAGGCCGATGTTATGTCTTTCTGAAATCCAAAGATTGTTCTATATAATTCTGTTTTGAAAATACATTTCATTTGGAATTTCTACTTTGTTCCTGTGTACAGTTCTTACACTGATCAACTTGTGCTCTGTTAGCAAATGTGACATCAATTGGAAACCAGTAAATCACCCAGTGTCACATTCTGTTTAGTTTAGGAAATAGGAGGAACAAGTCCATTCACAGTATCATTCAGCTTATTACCATATATGTAAGGACTTGATGGCTGAGTTCTAGCACAAATGTCTAAATTGAAAGCATGATAAGTCTTCACATCCACAAAGACATAAATTGTTGTGCCATATTTTGAGCCATCACTTTTCCATAAGTTTTTTACATTCCTTCCATCACATGAGAAATCTGTGCTTAAGTACAGCAGACCTTTGAATGCTTTTACTTCAGCTAGTGAGGTGTCAGAATAAATATGTTTTTGAATATGGCTGTATTGGTGCCTATACAACATTTTACTTGCATTTCAGTCTTTCATGTATTTCACAGCATGTTATAGCATTTCATCTGTTACAATTTCCAACACTGAATGGCAGTGTGGCACTCTGTCCAATACATTTCACCCCTGCCAAGACCCTCACTGTATCTTCAGACCTAGTTATAATATTGGATCATCCCATTTTATTGCATGGCCATTTTGCAATATTTCAACTAGTCAAATATGTACTTACATTGCTGTTTTCTTCATCATCTGAATCAAGGAGCTGTATCTGTTAGTTCTTACTCCATTTGACTGTCACAGGAACTTTGGCTCACATGACCAGTGTCAAAGTTATCATCATCACCATACGCTCACACCACTTTTCTGCTATGAAAGTATGTATTGTACCATAATGGATCATCTTTGTCATCCACGCATGAGGAATCTAATGATTTACTTTGGACTGCCTCCAAAATCTGAAAATCTGGTTTTTCATGTTCCATCGCACTGATTTGGGCTACTTCTACTAGAAAAATTTAAAAAAAACTTTTATACAAATCTTGGAGTGGTGTGGGTCAGTTGGACCCTCTGTGATGCTCTGGTACACATGTAAAACCAGTTGCCAGAGCATAAAGGTAGGTCAAATCCTGTTTTGCCACTTTTGTACACTTCTTGCTGTTCATCATACTAAGTCAGTAATCACAGATTGCTTCCTATATCCCTCAGAGAAACACACTGAGATGCATAGCAACCCACTATAATGCTATAATGTAAATTTATGTAGAAAAGTAAGGAATGGATCTTCTGGACCCAGTCTTATGCTCCGAGGTAGTATGGTATAATTTTCAAAAAGTTAACCACAAGAATCACATAAATACAGAGTAAACATATGTCTAAGGTTTTATTTGGCTCATCCATGAGTGAAAGAATCAATAAGATGATAAAACTGCCTCAAAGGAGAATTTAAGAGGTGGAGGTTTTACACAAGTGATCAAATGAATGATGAAATAAATTTACTTGTTTAATAGCCACAAAACTGCTTAATATTTTTGATACATGAACCTAGGAGTTATATTTTCTTCCAGGATGGAAATCTATAAGTTACTGTGTAGCTTCAATATCTGGTCTCCAAAAAATTGTAAGTAGCGAAGTCATACAAAGGTATATACTCCAACACAGACAAGTAAATAGTTACTAAGTGAGCAAGTTGAACATGACATTGAAAGGAACACTTAGACATTCTTTTAATTTATTTTAAGTTCTGTACATTTTTTCTTAATAGTAGTTTTTAAAAATGTATCCAGAATAGAAAGCATAAGTACAAATCGTAAGGTATTATTTGCCTTGTTCAATTATCTGACCTTTAGCTCCGTCATTTCAAAAACTGATTTTATCCTCAGTTCTCAGGATGGCTAAGACAAGAAGACTGCCAGCCTGGGCAATTTGCCAACTTAGCAAAATAAAAATTAAAAAAGAGCTGGGCATGGGGATGTCATTCAGTGTGAACGTTCTGGGTTCAGTCACCAGTACTGCAACAAAAAAATTATCATTTTATATACCGTGTGCTAATTCACCTCACAAGAAACATTAATACAGATCAGACAAAAACAGTTCATTTACATTAAAACTACAACAAATATATTGAATGTTCACATTTTCTGACTGCTGCATTCTTTCCTTCAAGGTAAGAAGTTAACTGGGTCAATTTATCATCTCAACATTGTTTGATGACTAGTAATTAAACTAGGAAAAAAGTGGTCCCAGTGTTCCTAGCTTTCCCTCTCTCCTAAATGGGAAAGTGGGGGATAGGGAGAGAATAAGACAGAGAAAAAGAGAGAAGGACAAGGATTTATTTTCTTCTTTGCCCAAAAACAGGTTAAATGAATACAGCCACAAAAAGCCTGCATTCATGATTGGGATTTGAGGAAGAGAGTGCAGAGGGAAGACAATTACAGTTACTCCTAACTAGTAGATAGGCTTTACCAAAGATGTCTCTTTGCTATGAACAAAATGGGAAACTTCTCTAGGTTCTAAAGGGCCATGACAGTTTGAATATGTTTGAGTTTTATGCTGGTTTTGAACTTTATTGTGAAGTATCAAAGGAACTGAAACCTAATTCTACTGTGGTATTTAGACAGGGGCCTTTGGGAAACAGGATTCAATAAGTGGCCTCATTTTGCTAGAGGAGGGAAAAGACTTGGGGAAGAGACAGGAAGGGCAGGGCCAGTTCTCCAAGTTATTAAACTTGAAGTATATTCCTAAGCCAAACTCCTTTATTGAGTAACACTCTTTCATGTGCTCTTGGGACTTCATTTAACCACTGTGAGCAATCATGAAATCATGTGATAGGTAATTGCTTTTACAACTCAAAAACAAATGACATCAGACCATCCCCAAAATGTCTGCTTTTAAAAACACACAGCTAGGAGGAAATCTTGACCCAGAGGAGATCTCCTAGACAGAATTGCTTGGGAAATACCACAATGCATTACATTGACCTTTTTGCTAGGTTCTATCCTATCTGATCCCTCTTCCAATCAACTTGTTTTTTTGTCATTAATTTTACCAAAAACTGTCCCATCTATTTTTTGATTCTTCTGACTTGGGAAAGATTCTGACTATAAAGTGTTTTTATCTGGATTGCATGTACCAGATTGTATTTTTTTCTGTGAATACACAGCTTCTCTGCACGGTACCACTTTCTGAAAACTAGCTGGATGCAGCTGCTTTGTGGGAAGTCTAAAGGTGCACTCAGCTGGTACCCACAAGCCACAATGAATATACAGATGTTGAGTTATAAATCATCTCACTCATTTCAGCTTTCAAGCCTTCACAGTAGCTGTTGCCTCTGCCTAGACTGCTCTGTTTAAAGGTCTTTATGTGAAGAAACCATCTTTCATGTTTTTAGTTCAAATCTCTCTAACTCCCCTGGGTAAGAGACACTTTCTCATAGGGTCTCTCATTTGACAATTGTCATCTATATAGCAACTCAATAGTCTACCATTCCTTTTTATAGTCACCCATGTTCTTTGTGGTTGAACATAGGGAAGCATCTTATGACGAAAATAAAATGCTTTGCCCTAAAAATGATGAACCTCTTCCCTCCACAGATGATGAGTCAGAACTTGTCACATGCCCTGCCTGACTGTAATGGAGAACTGTAAGTTTCCTGTGTGCCTGGGGCATGGGTGCGCCCAGAGACTCTATATTACATACAAGGTAGTGAAAAAGAAATAGGATTTAGAGGTAGAAAAAAGACCTCCCTCAAGGATGCTAACAGGGTAAAGAAATACATCCAAACCATGTGATCTTTTTTTGAAAATCTAGTGCTGAGTTCTCCCATATAGACTTCTTTTTTAATAGCCAATCCTGACAAAAGTCCTCTTAGACAGACATCATTATCTTTTTTATGCTTTCGGAAACTGAAGTTGGGAGAGGACTTAATTTACACCAGAGCTTATCCTAATAAATAGTAAGTCTTTCTCCCTTAGTCTCCCTTTTCTGTATCTCTCAGTTTCGTATAATGATTGCTTTTCCCTCCCTTAAAGAGATTCATTCGTAAAAGGGTGTTACTGGGGAGGGTTACACAAGGGCTGGACATTCTACTGGCAATGTTTTATTTTTTAAACTGGGACAGACACACAGATGTTTGGGTACAATTCTTTATACTTTTATATCTCAAATATTTCGAGACACATTTCTAAAGGGAGCCAATTGAGTCTGACAACAAGGAACAAACTCTTGCCTTAAATAATCATCTTTAGTAAACATTTACTGCCCAAACCAGGATCTATACTATGGTAAATATTTATTGAGCACATATTTATATTTTCCTAGACAGTTTTAAATCATGTATTTATACATTTATTAATGTATCCCATCCAATAACCTTATTACTATTACCACATTAATATGAGATAAGAACACTGAGATGTAGATTAGGTAACTTAATCTAAATTCATGCAGCTCACGAAAGGAAAGAAAAAACTGGATCAGCATATCTACGTATATGTGACCACTCCCCTGTAACACTTACTCTATGAGGTGGAAGATAACCAAATTTGCAAAAGTGGGTGCAAATCTTTTCATGCATGTCTCGCAATGAGTGCCTAATTTCATAGACATTTCTGTCCAGTTAAACTGGGAATTCAAAATAGTTTTCTCATGACAATGACAGGGGACGGGCTAGTATGGTTGGCAGCAATGTCAAAGAAATGTTTCATGCATGCACTAACTCCTTTGGCCTGGGTGAAGGGGAGGGACCTTATGATTAATAGATGGCTCTACCTAAGGTGGAAACTTCCCTAGCAAAGAGGGTGGAGTTAGGGATTAAAGAATTCTCCAAGACGAAGAGATCTTACTCACATGGGCTTTCTCCTGCTTGAATAGGAAGGCTATGAAAATACAATTTGGGATTACTGGTGTCTCTGATGCGCACCAAATCAGTTTATTCCAGGACTGATTCATCACACGCAGTTTATCCACAAACCCTGACGTGCAACACACCACACACACAGAGAGAGGAGAGAGGACAGAAAAATACAGAAAGACACACAGAGACAGAGACATAGAGAGAGGGCAGAGACAGAGAAGAGAGGAGAGAGCAGAGGAAAGGTTGGGGGACAGTGGGAGAAGAAAAGAGACACACAGCCAGAGGAGAAAGGGAGGACAGAGAGAAGGGAGAAAGACGACAGGGATAGAGAGGAGAGAGAGATGGAGGGAGGGAGGGGAGTATGAGAATATGAATCAGGATTGCGGAGTAAGAACTTCCACGGTAAGACACCTGAGCGGGAAGGAAGCCCACTCACCCACCTGGGCTCATAGAAGGGAGCCAGGAGCTCACAGCTGGCAGCGCCCAGCGCCTGCGCAGGAGCTCTTGCCGTGGAGGACCGCGGCCAGGGGGCGCTCGTGGGCTCGGGCCGCTCTGGCTCCTCCCCCGCGCTCCCCGCCCCTCGCTGCCCAGCGAGAGCGCAGAAGGCGGAAGCAGCGGCGTCCGTACCCGGGGTCAGGTTCCCGGTGGTCCGTGCAGCCAGCAGCCGCGGCGGCCTGCAGGCCGGAGCTTGGTGTCCGGCCGCCCTCCCCTCGGAGCCCCGCGTGCGTCTTCCCTCAGCGTCTCGGCCGACGCAGCCCCGCCCGCCGTGTTCGCACCCCGCACGCTCCAGCGGTGAGTCCGCCGGGGGCCAGGGCGTCCTCGCCTCCCGCGGCTCGGGGGCCCGAGCGAGCCCGCTGTCCGCGGACTGGTCTGGGGCGCCGCCAGCCACCCCCTCTCTCCGCGCGGGCGGGGAGCACTGCTCCGCCCCCCGCTTCCCGGCCGCCCGCGGACACCGCCCCCTCCGCGCCCGCGAACCCCGCACTCCCCGCACGCGCCCCGGCCACTTCCGTGCCCCTCACCTGCCTTCCTGTCCCCTTCCCAGAAAAGGGGCCGCCTCCCGCCCCGCGGAGCTCGCAGGAGTTTAAATTTTCAAAGAAAAAAAAAACTTTACCTTCCCAGAGACTCCCTCTGTCACTGTCATGGAAAAGCTATTTTTAGGTTCCTTGTTGGGCTCCATAGAAGTCCAGGGACTGAATTTAAAAAAAAAAAAAAAAAATGACACCAATGTTTCCTCCCCGCCTCTGCCCTCGGTATTTCTAGTGATTGTTCCCGGCGCTGGGTTGATAAAGCTGTTCCTAGTATTTGGCTTTAGGGGAACTCCAGCTGAGAGTTAGGACTGCCCTGAATTTGAACAGAAAGTACCTAAAGAGTGCTAGAAACTTGAACTTATTGATTTCTGGGTCCACCAACTGATTACCGAACATACGGCTGCACAAGTCTGGCGCTGAGAACAGTTTGTAAAGAAGTTGTAAGTGGTTTTTGCAAATTCGGCTACTGACGTTTGATCCCTTCTCTAATACTAGGGAAGGTAGAGGGGCTTTGCGGTTTTTGTAGGCTGGGGATCCGATAAGGACAGTGGTCTATTTTGTGACTGAAAGAACCAATGTTTCTGGCCTTACTTTCCCATGTGATCATAGGAGAGTCACCCAGATTTCAACCTTAAGACGCGAGGTACATTATAATTTTCAGAATTTTAAGGTGAAGACTGCTGTGTGATCATTTTTGATACCTGGTGCTAATAAATGGCCACTTGGGTTGTGAAAGAAATCGTTCAAATCCTTGCTGCCTCAAGGGAAGCAAACAGTGCCTAAGAAGAGAAATGCACCTTGAATTTGGATTCAATATTGTTACAGTGACTGCATATTTTGTACCATCTCTTGGCCATTGTAACACATTTGCAGGTTTTCACATTTTTACTACAGATTTTAAGGAGTTGGTGAATTGTTCCTGTTTCTAAAGCTTCTGAGAAATTAAAGGGACCTGTATTTTCTATTACATGGTTTTACTTTATGCGTTATATGTTTACTCATGTTTGAATTTCAGTTGACTTGCGGTTGACTCATTCAAGGTGTAACATGCTGTTTTCTTTAACTTCACACAGTTCTCTCATTAGCATCTGTTGCTCTTAGTGAACCAAGCTTTAGTGAATCACTGGACTTTTCCCCCAGCCTTACAACAGTAGTGTCTTGAGATTGTAATGTATATGCAGATACTAACTTTGAGATTTAAGCCATAGTTTAAGACAAGGCTAATTTAAGTATTCATTTTGCAGCCAAAATAACTTGACAGTGGTTACACCTCAATATTTAAATAAAATAGTACTTACCACACTAGATTCCCAAATGCAATAAAGAGAATTAGACACATCAAGCTCTTCACATACCACTTAAGGGACCATTTAAGCTTGGTTTCATCCTCTCCACTGACTCATGTAAAAAGTCATGTAAATAAGTAGAGAAATGTGTTTTATAAAAACATACTGATTCTTATTTTAGCTCGTCTTCGCCCTTACAATGTGGTCCCCCATGGTACAGAGTAAGATTAAAAAGAACCCTGATATAGAGCTTAGTGTTGTGTGTATGAATCCAGGTTGTCTTCTGTTCCTACTTTAAGCCAGCTCAAAACACTTTTATTCTTAGTGTTAATTAAAATAGCTATTCATTGTAGCTAGAAAAATTATCTTCACTTTAGCTACTGCAGTAGGTAAAAGTAAGGGAAAAAGTATTTTAACTTACCCGAAAGGGAATAAACATAAAAATAGAAAACGGCACTCAAAAATACCACTTTTAGCTTCATTTTCCCTTTGCAGGCTAGTTACATGGGACTGTATACTACGGACTTAGAGAATGAGTATGTCAAAAGGTTTGTCTGAAAGATATGAGGTAGGGTCAAAAACTAAAGTGAATGTTTAAATGTAATGCAGTAAAAAAGCATGTTGTCATTAATCCCTCTCAAAATAGTCCCCCTTGTTTCTTGCACACTTACCTCATCATTTTGCTGTTTTCTGAAGCAGTTCTGAAGTCTTTTGTGAATGTCTTTAGTTGTGGTGTCACGGTTGCCTTGCTATCCTAAAATGATTCAAAGCTTTCAACTTTCATGGTCATTTTGACTTTGGGGACGAGCCAGAAGTCTCATGATGTCAGAGCAGATGAAACAGCTTGTTGTGGACTCAAAATAATGTTTTTACAAGCCTGCCTTTCCACTGGATGAATTTGATAGCAGCACTCACTGTATTTGTGATCACACTGTGTAAAGACAAAATTAAGACCTCCAGAAGTACTTCCATTAACCTTACATTGTTTTGTGCTGAAGTACGATGCTGGGTACAGTCTTCTTTTTTTTCTTTTTTCTTTTTTAAATTTTTTATTTTGAGACAAGGCCTCACTGAGTCAGAGTTATCCAGATAGGACTTGGACTTGGGACCCTCCTGCCTTAACCTCTGAGGGTATGAGGATTATAGGCACGTGAAAACCTGTTAAGAGTGCCCACTTTAATGTCTTACACTACGTTTCCTTCTTTTAAGAAGCCTTGACTAATTGGACAGATATTCCTAGGAACATATTAGCTATAAAAGATCTCTTCAAATTTATTGACCTTAAAGTCTTTTGAACAAGACAGGAAGAAGACCAGTATATCCACAATTTTAAACTGGATATATGGGACAGAAAAGGTAGGCTAAGTTCACTCCTGTTTGCCTTTGTCTTCTGGGGCTACACCGTGGTAGGTGGTATACAACAAATAAATATTATGTTTTCATGAGTGATTTTACTGAGATAAATATATCTAATGTCAGGGCTACAGAATAATGGACTGTCTCATATATAGTTGATGGGAATGAGAATCAGAAAAGCTTTGTTTTAAATTGGATAACTAGCATTATCTGTCATAAAGCTTAAAAATTTATATGCCCTTTGACTCAACAATTCTATTCCTAGGAAATTTTCTTCAGGAAGTAGCTGATACAGTACTGTATATCAGAAGGAAAATAGCAAAGGTATGAACTCTTCTGTGGCATGGCAGTGTCATTTATCCTCAAGTATAAAGGAGACAAAGAGGGCCTTGTACCCCATCATAGGGCACCTGTATACATGACTGCTGTGGGCACTGTGTTGCATTTCTTCCTTTCTCCCAATCTGCATGACCTTCCCTAGGAATATCAAGGAATTTGCAGCTTTTCAGAAGTGTTGTATGAACACTAAACATGTAAAACAAAATACCAGCTATCTTTTGCTGATTCTTTGGTATTTGATCAATTCAATTTAATTATGCTGGACAACTCTTGTAAATGAGCAGGGGACTGTGAGATTGAGGAACTTAAGAGAGAGGAGAGGGGAAAAGAAATTAAAAGAATTAGAATTATTAATGGATACCAACTACCCACAATGAATTTCATCATTGTGTGCTACAAACTTGTACCAATGAAATAAAAATTTAAATTAAAAAGTACGAAATAGTACATATAGTCATTGCATTGGTATACTATAATGAAAACAAGGAGAAATAAGTCTTCGGTGCTGCTTCATAGATGTATTTGTCAAAGCACTGATAAACATGATGTAGTACAAAGTACGTCCTTGTAGAATTGATCATACTTTGGGTTTGATCGCTGTTATTTACTAATTAGGTAATCTTGGGGAAGTTACTTAACCTTTTTAAGCTATATAATTCCCACTTTGACAAGTGAGGGCAATAAAACTATTAAATAGAGTACTATATAAACTTGTGTGATGTAATAATTCAGTCTTGCCACCAAGCTGTCCTAATTGTTTTTCATAAATGTTAATACACGTAATCGTAATCCTTTCAATAGCTCTCAGGTGAATCCAGTTGTTAACCCGCATTTTATGGATGAGGAAGTTGAATCACAGGGAAGTTTTATAATTTACCCATGTCGTACACCATGTCATGGAAGTAAAAGGTTAAATCCAGATCATCCAGTCTGGCAGCTGATCTCCTCACCATTTCACTCTGACCTTCCCAGCCAGAACAGTTCACTGTCTTTGTAGGTTATTAGACGGTACTCTTGGTCTCAGGGGTAAAGGGGGTAAAAGGATTGAGGACTGCTATCTTAATCCTAGCTTTGGTAAGGTAGGAGCCAAAATGTTTATATATTATGAAATAGATGGGATAATTGCCTGCTGTGTTAACTATAAGTTTATATTCTGCTTCTAGAACTGTATCTGATACATATTAAGAACTTTTCTCAAGAGTAGTTATCTAAAATAGAGACACTGTTACAGGACTGTGAATTGGTTTAAGATGTTACTTCCTCCTTGAAAGTGTTCATTTCAGTTGCCCATTTTATTAATTGGATATTTTATTTTGGAGGCTTTGATCTTTTTTGAGTTCTTTATATATTCTAGATATTAGTCCTGTCCCTGAGGAATAGCTAGTAAAAATTATTTTTTCCCATTCTATAGGTTGTCTCTTCATCCTGTTAGTTGTTTTCTTTGCTGTGCAGTTTTGTTTTGTTTTGTTTTGTACCAGGCATCGAACTTGCAACCTCCTGCTTGCCAGGCAGGCACTTACGCCACTGAGCTAAACCCCCAGCCCAGTGCAGTTTTTGTTTTAAATTTGATTTGGCCTCATTTATTGGTTCTTGTGCAGTTGTATTCTGTTCAGTAGGTCCTTGCTTATACCTGTGTCTTCAAGAGTTTTAGCTGTTTTATCTTCTAGCAGATTGTTGCTGTTTTAGCATTTAAATCTTTGATCCATTTTGATTTTGGTTTAGGACATGGTAAAAGATTTTATCCTCTTCAAGTAGATAGCCAGAAGTACAGAGTCCATAAATACATGAAAAAATGTTCAACATCTTTGGCTATTTTAGAGAAGTGCAAATTAAAATGCTGAGATTCTACCATACTCCAGATAGAATGGTGCTCATTGGGAAATCAGTAATAACAAATGCTGGTGAAGTGGCAGGGAAAAAGGAAGAAACCCTTCCACATCGTCGATGGAAATGTCAATAATTCCAAACTATGAAAATCAGTATGATGATTCCTCAAATTCTAAAATTAGAAATTCCATTCAACTCAGCTGTTATTATTATCAGCATAATTAAGGACATCACAGTACAGTGATACATGCATACCTGTGTTTACAGCTGTACAATTCATAATTCCTAAATCTTAGAAGTGGCCCATATGCCTATCAATAGATGAATAGATAAAGAATATATGGCATTTACACACAATGGAGTACTACTGTATCATAGAGAAGGATGAGTTTAAAGTCATGTGTAAGAAAATGATCGCACTTGAGAACATAATGTTAAATAAAGTAAGTCAGCCATACAAGTTTAAATACGTCATTTCTCTTATATGAAAAATCCAAAGTATATAGATAAAGAGCAAAATAAAAAATAGCTAAGAGAAAGTAGGAAAATGTTTTGCAAAAGGGAAAGAAATGAAGAGATGGAGGACGAAGAGGAGGGGAAAGGATGAAAAAGAGTTAAGATATGTTATGCATGTGTACCAACTCCCCACAATAATTGTTACTGGTGTGTACTACAAACATGTACTGATACAAAAATACAGAAATATAACACATTTTTATAAAAGATATGTACATTTATCAGCTTACCATGAGGCATATAATCATGTACTGTAAACCTGTACCAGTAAAAATTTTTAAAGACAGCTCCTCTAGTAAGTACCATAAAGGTTTAGAATTTAAACATATCCCATATGCTCACAAAACCAGTAGTTTTTCATAGGCTAAGAAGCCACACTTGTTTTTCCAGTTATGAATAATGAAACAGTCACTTGACCTTACTGAAGGCAGAAGGACATAAAGATACATGTTTTATCTCCATCCTTGCTGTGTAGTCAAAATCCCCTCACTGGCCTTTTGGAAGTCCTGATAGAATTTTGGATCTGGAGGGAGGAATCAAGATTCAAATAGCCAAGTAACTTGCTCAGAAGCACACGTCCGCTAGTGGCACTGATGGCTTGCTGCCTTTGTACTGCTCTGCCTAGCACCGCCCTGCCAGCTGTATCGTGCTGTTCCGCTCGGGATGCTTGAAGGGACTTCAGCAGCATGACTAAGTTCTTCAGCAGATACTTAATGAACACCTATTATCTGACAGTCTTGCAGTTAATTCTGAGGGTATGAAAATGAAAAGTTCCTGACCCACGTCACAGGAAACAGACGTGTAAATAGAGATAATATGATATGGGTGAGTGTTACAACTGAAGTGCTCTTGTCAGCCCTCCAGATCATGAACCCCTTAAAGGGCCCGGCCTTTGTGTGTGTGGCTTTGTATAGATGATAGTGTATAGTTCTCCGAAGGAAGGAATCAGATAACTCATAAAACAGTAGTCATGAAGCAAAGCTCCACACAGTTTAAAAATTTTTTTGTAGATGTTGCAGTTCGTATGTAGGTGTGGTGATAGGTGGGGCTTTTCTGAGGTGGCAGGGTCTAGGGTGTGTAATGCTAGGATCAAGGATGTGCTGCTGGGATTGATGCATGGTGCGTGCTAGGATTAAAACTGCAGGGCTCTGGGTGTGAGAGCTGCTCAGGCGCTACGGGCGGGTATGCTAGATAAGGTAAAGGGGACAGAATGAGGATTGCTGCTGGTCACTTTTTGATTGCTGCCTTCTGCCTGCCACAAACTGTTTTTCCTGTGATGCCCCTCTGCCATCCACCCTGCCTTGGAATCGACCAAGTGTGAACTGGAACCTCCACAAACTGAGCTAGGTAAACTTTTCCTCCTTTAACTTTGAGCAGCAGGTATTTCATCGCAGCAACAAGAAAAGTAACCAGGACAGTAAATAAGATCGAACACACCTAATTCTATAAATGAGTTCGTAGGTGATGTGCCTCGTAGGATATATCCGTGTGTCCGCATGCTGAAGCGTTTTTTCCTTGCTGTTCCACAGAGCAATTGGTAATCGGTTACTATGAGTCTGTTAAACTGTGAAAACAGCTGCGGCTCCAGCCAGTCTGAGAGCGCCTGCTGCACTGCCATGGCCAGCTCCTGCAGCACTGCAGCCAAGGACGACAGCGTGAGCGGTATGACCAGCACCAGCACCAGCACGGGGACCCTGTCCAGCTCCTTCATGGAGGAGATCCAGGGGTACGATGTGGAGTTCGACCCGCCCCTGGAGAGCAAGTACGAGTGCCCCATCTGCTTGATGGCTCTGCGGGAAGCAGTGCAGACACCTTGTGGCCATAGGTTCTGCAAAGCCTGCATCATCAAATCAATAAGGTATGTGGGCTTGAGGCCCAGGGGTTCCTGCAACAGAACCAGGTGCAAAGGACCTTACCACACAGGACACACCTCCCCTACTTAGAAAAAAGAATGATAGTCGGAAAATTTAAAGTTTGATTCATAAAGGTGAATTCTGTCTCCTCCCTTCCCCTGACATTCAGAGCAGTAAGAAAGCAAATAGCTACTTCTGCTTCAAGCAATTTGAATGTACACCAGGAGAGAGCTGTGCTTTAAGAAAATAATATTTTTAAATGTACCTTAACTGACAC
>PVJX010041975.1:0-14389 GCA_004027295.1 Dolichotis patagonum
TTTGGGTAAATTTCTGGTCTTTCTATTCCAACAGTCACAAGTTTCTGTAGTGTGTGTTTCAGGGTTCTTCTGTGTGGTTGATGTTTGTCAAATTGATGGGTACCACAATGAAGAGGAGATCCAGTCCCCTGAATTCTTTCTACAGTGCCTGTTGGGTGAGTTCTATATTCTTTCTGGGCTGACTAGCCCAGAAGTATTGATGTAGGACAACTCTTAGTTCTTGCTGTTATTATATCTTCATGTTGTTACAGTTACCAGGTCTCCTTGGCTATAGTGTTTGTGTCAGCTGAGGCCCTCCTGTATTACTGGGGGTCTCATAAGTTCTTTTAATTTCCTCTAAGTTGGGGTGGTGATATTGGTGCACTCCTCAACCTGTCTGATGTTCTCTGTGTAGGGGGGAGTGAGTTACCCACTCTCTTGCTAGGTTAGCCAAGGTCTTACACTTAGAGGGATTTTCACTTCTGCCCCTATTTACCCACTGCAGACCTCTATTTTAGGGGACAAACTCATCACACTGACTGAAGCCTGATGAGGTCTTCTGTTTGGGTTCCTGAGGGGTTCCTGAGCCTCGCAAACAGCCAGTATGGTAGTTCACTCTAGTCCAATGTTCCCAGTGGAAGGACAGGTCCAGCAGATGTGGTCCCAGGCAGCTCAGCCCTGTGGTTGGCTTCCTAGATTTTCTTGGAGGAGGGGCAGGCCTAGAAGTGGCAGTCCCAGGCACCTCAGGCCCTCTGCCACTGGTCTCTGGGATGTTCCTTGTGGCTAAAGGGTTTGTCCAGCAGTCCCAAGCAACTCAGGCCTTATCTGCCAGTCTCCATGATGTTTTCTGCAGGTGAAGGGTGGGTCCAGCAGTCCCAAGAAGCTCAACTCTCAGCCTCTGGTCTCTGCAGTGTTGCCTGCAGGCAAAGGGCAGGCCTAGCAGTCACCATCTTCTTTTCATTCCCTAATAGTCCCTCTTCTACTTCCTGTCTTTTTTTTAATCTTTCATATATGAGGGAACACATACATTACTTTTAGTAAAGGGGATACACCATATTGTCTTTATCCATTCATCTGTTGGTAGGCACTTAAGTTAATATGATATCTTGGCTATTGTGACTAGTTCTGCTATAAACATGTGCATGATACAAATATGGGTATGCAAGTATGTGAACTTTTTGGATATATACTTAAGAATTGTATTACCATCAAGAGGGTGAAAAAAATCTCATGACAAAAACTATAGAGAAAGAGAATAAAGAGGATGCTAGAAAAAAAGAAAGACATCCTGTATTTCTGGATTCAAAGAATTAATTAAAATGGTGAATTTACCAAAAGTGATCAATAGATTTAGTGTAATACCTATTAAGACACCAAGAATATTTGTCATAGAACTACAAAAATACTTAAAATTTATATGGAAATAAGGAAGACTCAGAATAGCCAAAACAATGCTGAAGAAAAAGAGCAAAGTTGGAGGCATTAAAATCCTAGATTTTAAATTATACTACAAAGTTATCAAAGACAGCATGATACTGGCATAAAAGTAGACAAAAGGACCAGTACAGTAGAAGGCACAAGAATAAGCTCATGAACTTTCAGCTATGCTGAGAGAAGATCAGCTCTTTAACAAATAGTATTGAAAAAACCAGCTGATTATCTACCAGCATGAAACTACATTCTTATCTCTCCCCATGTATTAAAATCAAATCAAAATTGATCAAAGACATAGACATAAAATCAGAAAGATTTGAAATGCTCTACAATAAACTAGTTAAAATATCTGAAAGTATAGACATAGGTAAAGACTACCTGAATAAAACTTCAATGGAACAAAAAATATAAAAACTCAATGAAATGATTATATTAATAAAAAAGATTTTGCATAGGAAAGCAAACCTTTAGAATTAGAAAAAATTTTCCCATCTACTCTTCTGACAGAGGCCTAAGGAATACAAAAATTAGACCCCAACAAACAAATAACCCAGTCAAAAAATGGGCAAAAGAAATGAATGTAGACAATTTTCAAAGGAAGAAGCACAAATGGCCAATAAGTACATTAAAAAATGTTCAACAACTTTAACCATTACAGGAATGCAAATCAAAGGAATATTTAGATTCCTAGATTCATTGAGAATAATGATCAATAAGAAACAAACAAATGCTGATGAAAATGTGGGAAAAAAACCCTTTAGATTATCATTGAGAATGTAAATTATCACAACTATTGTGGAAAATAGCATGGAGTTTTTCTCAAAAATGTAAAACTAGAAATTGCAGTTGATTTTTCTTTCCTTATTATTTTCCTGAAAGAGTCAAAGACATCATATTGTAGCCATCCACTCATGTTTATAGCAGGGCAATTCACAATTGCCAAATTAAGGAAGCATTCTAGATGGCCAACCACACTAAATGGATGCAGTATTAATCAGCTATAATGAAAGTTAAACTTAGATGTTTATAGCAAAATTGATACACTTGAGGCCAAAATGTTAAGTGAAATAGATCAGAAACAGAAAATTAATCATTGCATAATTTCTTTTATATGGGAAACCCAAACTATAAACCAATTGAAGAGTGAAAAATGGAAAGACAGTAGGAAATGGGAAGATAGATTTCTTGAAGCTGAGGAACAGTACCAAGAAAATGAGGAAGAAAGTATACCCAAAATGACCAAATATTATATACATGTGCCAGTTTTTCAAAAAAAGTGTGATTATAGGCATAATATACATCTACCAATTAAATAAATAAAAGGATATGTAAAATTCAATTTAAAGAAAAACATATCTCATGGTGTACCATACCAAAAAAGATGGAAGTTATTATGGAGAGGCAGTTCTGTTCTTATCTAGACCATTACTTACAACATGGATTTTCTCACAGACAATTGTTCTTCTGAGGGTTCCTTCTTTAAGTATTTACTGATTGGTTCCTTTGTTGCAGGAGTTTTACCTGCTTCTTCATTGGCTTTAATCTTAAAAACTTTGGCAGACTTCAGAGAAAGTGAGTTCCTGTTTTCTTCTATAGTAAATCTACATAGGGAATATCACAGAAAGTTAATTAACATGTCAAAAACATCAGTTAACAAGATATATCTTTTTGAAATCTAATGTTTGGCTGTATATGTTTGTGATTCTTTCCTGCTCATTAGCTTACTGAACACGTAGATATGACCATTAAGAAGCATGTTTCTGCTTCAAATCAACAAAGTCTATCTCTTTTAACTAAGGACTATTAACAACTGGATTTCTTCTTGAGGATCTAAAAACACTCAAATTTTCACTGTGCACGTGCAAAATTCTCATTTTGGGATTTTAAAAAGCTTCTATCACTAGTATGCACACATGTACATCAGAGATAAAATATAGCAGTTTAAGCCAAATGGCTTCCTAGAATTTGAAGACAGGTAATGAAGACTTCTGTGTATGATTTCTTCTATGGTTTCAAAAGGCTACGATGCTGTGTTGTCAAATTAGAATCTGCTAAATCTTCTAAGCTAGCACCACCTAATAAGTGCACATGGTTAAGATGTTATGCTACCTTGTTTCATATTTCTGTAGGGAATGGTAACTACTCACATATATCCTTGCTGACGAAACAAGTGGGTGGGTTCGGAAACTGATTCAGAAGAAAACTTCATGTCCTCAGCATGCAGAGGAGGACCAACTGGCAAAAAGCTAGTGGAAAGTGTTCAAGACTGTGAATACAGATTTTAGAGTCCTTCCTCACATTCATACATTTGTCTGATGATGAAACACTATAAATGAGCTCTAAGGAATTCAGTCTTATCCATCCACATGGTGAAAATCCAATTAAAGGATAGCAGAGACCTAGAAAGTTTTCTTAAACTTTATGTTTTTGGGGGGGATCTACTTTCTTTTTCTCTTTTGCCATTGTCCATTCCTTATTGAAATGTAATATCTTAGTCTAATAAAAAATTTATAACTGTTAAAATGCCAAAATCTCCCCACTATAAGTAATCAATATCAATATTTGCATAAATTTTCTCATACTATTTTTTTCCCACAGTACTTTATTTGTACAACTAGGAAAGAAAGTAAGAATGAAGTTCTCTGTATTTGTGATCATATCAAGCACAAAGAACAATATTCTTAAGGTGGTGTGGTTCCTAATCTTAATAGAAGAGAGTTTTAAGATCTATAACATGCATCCACAGTAAATTATCTGGAGAATTTTCTTTGTTTTTCAGTTCCATAAAAAAACTTGCTTAATAATTTTGCATGTCTTTGTAAGTTAGGGCTTGGGGCAAAAATAATACTCTTCAAATTCTAACATATTGTGTAAATTAGTACATAGTAAAAATAAACATCCACATGATTATAGGTATCCACATAATTCTCAAATTTTCTGACATATTACTCTACGGCCTTTGTTTCCTTTTCTACTTGTTGTGCTTTGGGAGGAGGTGCAAGGAAATGGAAAAATGTTGCCAGAAAAGAAGAGGGTGTAAAACTGGGTCCAAAAAATGCATGACTGGTGATGAGATTAGTACCATTAAAGACAAGCCATGTACTTTGCAACAGGACAATAACGAAGATGTTCAGATTTTTTCCAGAATTTTCCAGATCTTGTCTATTGCAGGCTTAGGGTGTGAAAGAATTTCTTTGCATGACATTGCTTTTGAAGGAAGCCTGTTAGGGTTTTCGCCCAGCTGTCCCCCAAAGCCTCATGAAGACATGGGAGCAGGATTCTAGAATTTGTGATTAATTTGTGGTGCAATGCTGGGATTATGGGTGTGAGTGCCACACCCACCCTAGGGTCAATATAAGGGACAGAGTCTTGTCTCCCTTTTTTCTCTTGCTGTTCTTGCTGTCTTCCACCACCATGAGACGTTGTCTTTTGCCAAGTGCCACTCTGCCTTGGAGTCCGCTGATTATGGACTGAAATTCCACATACTGTAAGCTAAATAAACTTTCCTTTCTTCATGTTGAGTTTCAGGTATTTTGTCTCAGCAGTGAGAGAAAAGTAACAAACACAAAGACGTAGGTGTTCTGTTCATGTGGGTGTCCAGGCAAATCCTTTTGCTTTCAGCCATCCAAGCACTTAGAGGCCACAATAGCTGTGATCCAAAGGGGCATAACTACTGCTTACAGTATTGACAGACGTTCATCATCCACATGATGCTCATTTTATAAGAGTTTTAAGGTCATGGAGTCTTCCACTGAGATTTCAAAAGAAGGGCTGATAACAGGCCAATGTGTGGGCCATAATCTCAGCAGGCAGTACCTAGGAGATTGATGCATGAAGATGTAAGAGTGAAACTCCAATACAGAATCATGAAATAGAAGTGTCAGGCACTAGAATATTCATCTAGGAAAGCTGCAGGTAATGAGAAGAGTTAGTCTGAGATAGGTTGTGAGCTGCAGCCAGCAAGGACATGGGGGTTGACTCTCAAAATCCTTTGGATCTCACATCTTACTATCAAGTGTCCAAGACACTAGACATAGAGCTATCAAACTTAATATAGGCCTTCTTGAAATGTCATATTGCTTTGGCCCCATCGCTACTTTCTTTGCCTCTATTTCATCCTTTTGGAATGGGAATATACTATTCATCATTGTATCTTGGAACTATGTAATATTTGTTTTAAGTTTTCCAGAGGCATATAGCTAAATTTTCCTTAAGTCTCAGAAGAGACTTTAAATTTGGACTTTTTGAGCAACATTGGAACTATTGTGAATCTGGGGAAAGAATTAGTGTGCTTTTGGCTATACAGAGAATAGTCCATCATGTTAGGAAGAAGTATGATCTTGTTATGGTATTTATGTGGAGATTTAGTATAGTTTAAGGAGAGTGTTATTTGGTTCCAAATTGATCAGAGGAGCACTTGTGATGCTTAATCCTAATTGCCACCTTCACTGGACAAAAAGATGCCTAGAGTATTTATAAAATGTGTGTGTGTGTGTGTGTGTGTGTGTGTGTGTGTGTGTGTTTCTCTGATGATTGGTAGGTGGCACAGCAAACTGAGGGGGCCATTTGGCCTTAAATGGGCAGCTAGGGTCAAAAGGAGGAGGAAGTAGCTTGTCGGTGATGCTCTCACATTCTTTCCTTCTTTGCCATCTTGAAGTCAGCAGCTATGCTCCTTGATACTCTCCACCATGATTCATTGCCTTACTGCAGGCTCACAAACCATGGAGTCAATTGAAATTGGTTGAAGCCTTTGAAACTGTGAGCCCAAAGAAATCATTCTTCCTATAAGTTGTTTTTCTCAATTACCTTGTCACAGCAATGAAAAGTTGACTAGCACAGCATACTATGTTTAGCACTCAAACTTTATATGCTCTTTTTCTTTTGTTCAACTGAAAGTGTACAAAAGGAATTTGAACTCCACTTCAACAATTTCATCCATTGTAGGGTTTTCTTTAACAATCAAAATTAGGAAGACAATAGATAAAATGTATTTAAGGTAACTGTACTAATTATGAAATCTCAGATCCTCCTAAGGGGCCTGTTTTATCAAGTGCTTACTATGCCAAACTGAATCAAGATATTCACTCATCATTTCAGGTACCAGTAAATGTACTAAATGGTGTGGAATTTTCTGACCATAAAAGGTCAAGTTTCAAGACTTTTCCTTTTAATGGAAATTTCCTGGAATCTAAAATGTGAAGTCCAATCATATGAAATTCATTGGCAACCAGACCTGTTTAAAAATGAAACTCCATTTCCCCAGGGGTTTCAAGTCATTGAGGAGAAAGTCCCCTTAGGTTGCTACCCTTCCTGCCAGGTTTTAGCTGAAACAGAGAATCTTTTCACAAAACATAGTCATTGTATACTTCAGGCATTTAAAACATATTTCATTGGCTCATCTGAACACTGGAAAATCTTGTATCCTTTCCCCCATGATTTGGCACACTCTTTTGGCATACACTGGGAACTTTCACACATGGTAAACCACCTCAACTTTCCTGATGCTCAAAAAAAGTTCTTCCAAGCTGGAAGCATGTTGGATGCTATGTTCAATGTACCCAGATCTAATGAAGGTGAAAACAGTCATTCATATTTGGAGATAGGGAGACGGGAATTGGGTTAGTGAGGTTTAAGTGAGAAAAATATGGATATATTATTTTGATAAAAAATTCAATAAAGCCAAAAACTTATCCCAGTGGTTTTATTCTTAGTTTCATTGATGTTCATTCTCAGATATTCAGTCATCCCCTTTATGATTATATTCAATTTAGGTTTCTTGTGAAGCCAGGGAGTAATGAAAATTTAATCCAACAGTGAACAATACCTGAAATTAAAGGTACATCTGGTGGAATCACAATTCTGTAAACACAAGCAAGATCTGCAACTTGATCACTAAGTTTTTGTATAACCTGTGACTCAGTTGTTGGCTTTACAACAATTAGAGGACTCTAGAAGTGTGGGAATCTCTCTTGTTGTGTAGAAACACAGTATCCAAGGACAATTCAAGTTTCAAAATGATGATTGATGATGGCATATGAAACTGTCCAGTATGTCCAGTCCAGAACCTGGCAATACTAGGTATACAATAATATTGGTTTCCCTATAATCACCATTACTGAAATGGGATTCAGCCCTAAGAGTAAGTTGGTGCTTTAGCACTAAGAATAAATTATTTCTTCAGGTTGTGATTGTTGAATTGTAACTCCTAGAGGTTCTGTATTGAATTGAATTGTATTATATTACAGTTTTGTATCAATATGACTAATAGTATTCAGAATAGACCAATTATTTGTTGAAAAAATAAACAATGTGTTTATAAATTCATGAATGGTTGAAATCAGGTTTTGAGTTGGGGCATAGTAAGATTAGTAGGCATTTCTCCCTAGGATCTTACTTCTCTTGGAAAAGTTTTAATTTTTATCTGCTCTGGAGATAGGAAGGTTTTGGTTTATATATGGTAGTCAGTAGGTACTAAAGGGAGACTGGAAGGAAGAGAAGAGGTGTCTAGGTATTTGAAAACCAAAGTCATCTAATAAGGAGAAAAAGTATTTGAAAAAAGTTCATAGAATTGTGTGGCAGGAGGTCACAGAGGAAAACCATAATACAATTTACTGACTCATCGAATGCTGTATTATTTATCACATTTATTCATTCCATAAATATTTATATTAACAATATTTCAACACTTCTTTGCTTTCCAAGACAACACAGAATGAGACAGATATGCTGCTTTAATGTCTAAATAGAAAGAAGTCAAAGGGACCCAATTTTTTAAAATTTTAAGTTGAAAAAAGCATTGAAATGATGATACAGAATTTCAAAGTGAAATAATAGAAGATTAACAATGCTTAATATATTTCATATTGTTATTTTCAAAGTAACTGCTCAGATTACAAGACATAGGAATGAAAAAAATTAACAAACAAGGAAAGCACAAGCTGTTCTTTCTGATGAACCAACAGAGATTAGTAGTATAATTTTCTATCTTATGTATATAGAATATATACAATATACATTATGAATAATATGTATAATATTATATATACATATATATAATCTTTCTTTTTTCCTTTCTCCTTTCCCTCATCCCTGTTGCCCTTTCCTTCTGAGAAGTCTCTTCCCCACTCACTCTCACGATGATACCTATTGTACGTTTTAGATCTTATTTACTCTTTCGTTTCTATATAAAATTCTCTGTTATAAAGTTTTTTAGTAACAAATATTTCACAAGTAGTGTCCTTTGTGAAGGGGTCTACTGAAAAATATCCACTGTTATCTCTGTTGGTATTCTAACTAAAAGCTCTTCTAAATTTGGTTGTGTGTGGTTGTGTGTGTGTGGGTGTGTGTGGGTGTGAGTGTGTGCATGTGTGTGCACTTGTATAATCTGTAATTGTATCAATGGTTTTTTCTCTAAAGTAAAAATGTGAAACATTTATTCTCACAGCATAGAATGTGGCAAGGTGGTTTGTAGGAGTGTTCACGGGTAAGGAAAAGAAAAGACACCTTGTGACCACAGCTGGTGAATGGTAAAAGAGGAGAGCAGCAGGGTTTTTTTGTTTGTTTGTTTTGTTTTTTTTTTCAAGCAGAAAGAGAATGTTGGAGCATTGTTGGTTCTGGCAGATAAAAAAAAAGATATGACAAAGGAATTAGGTATTGCAATATCTACATTTTTCAAATTATAATCTATGAGCATAAGTACTTTGAAAAGAGACTATTTCTTTGGATTCATTTTTAGATGTTTGGGAATGATCTTGATCAATGTTTGGAACAGCAAAATTGTAGACGTGTGGAAACATTTGAACACCCCTTCTCTCTACGCTTCTTGATGCTCATCATGATGGAGTTTGTTCTCACACAACTTTTGCATAGCCAATTCTTAGTCATTGGTGGGAATACAAGCCTACATTGGTAAGCTTTTTTCTTTCCATTTGGGACAATTCCAGGTAGTAGGAAAGACCATGGCACTAGAAATTTATTCCTGGTCCAAGTGTAGTTTTATAACAATGTCTTTGCAGAACTCCATGCAATCTCTCTTGTCTCTCTGTCCTTTTCCTGTCATACTGCTTTATATAAGAGCTGGTAGAGGTGTAACATGCAGAGTGCTATGTGAAGAGGTCATTAAATAAAAGGTACAATTAAGTAATAATTTAAAATTATAAAAAATCGATACTAATCTAAAAATGACTTATCTTTCAAGCACTGGCTTCCCACTGCACTGTTTTAAGATCCAAAATTAGTATTTGGCTAGTGTATCTTATTCTCTTTATTATTATTTTTTTAGGGAAAAAAGCAAAACAGAAAAAAGGGTAGAAATAATACATAATTTCAAAAAAAGTAAGAAATCACTAGTTGATAAATTACATATTGTTATCTTTGAAGTAGTTGCTCAAGTCACAAAATCAAAGCATAAAAAGTGGACAATCAAACAATGATAGTACAAACCATTCTGTTTGATGAATTAACAAAATCTTAGTAGTATGGTTATCTATCTTGCACACTTAAACACATATACAGTTACATCCTTTAGAGCAGTGCAATTTGTAATAGCCAAACCTTGGAAGCAACCAAAATGCCCATCAACAACAGAAGAATGAAAAAGATGTGATATTTTTATACAATGCAATATTACTCAACTATAAAAAAGATGATCTTGAGATTTTTATAGGTATCTTACTTTCTGTAATTCTCATTTTGAACTGCTGTAGGATAAGTGGGGGCCCTTGAAAAATGCTAATGTTAGAAATTTTACTTCCACTTCCCTGGAAGTCTTTCCTGTATTTCTTGTAGGATTCTTTCCACTATTTGTTACACAACCTGTATGAAATCTTCTCAGGGTAAGATTCTTCACAAATCATTTATACCTTTATACAAATTTAGACCAGTATATTACCTCTCCCTGGGCTATTTGCACTTTTTTTCATCTTAATACACAGCAGTGTATTTTTTATATTTCTAGAGAAATTTGTGGTCTAGTCATGAAGTAGTGGGACTGCTATTTTATAGAATAAGAGACTGATGTTTCTGGGATTCTATCAGATAACTCTTGTACAGAGGTGGCTCTTCTCAAAACTATACTTCAGTTACTTGCTTTGGAAGTACCATAAAAACTTGAACTCATTTTAACTTAGATTGATAAAAACCAATGGGAGACCAGCACCTCTAAAATGAGACATAAGGTCCCAGAAAGAATGATCTACAGAAAACTGGCTTGATGTGATCCATCTTTTTTGTCCACACAATAATTAGATTGCAAGACGACATCTAATGATTCAGACTTACTATAATTCTCACATTTAGGTAGTGTCCTTCCCCTTTGAATCAAGGGTGGATCTGTGACCAATAGAATATGGTGGGAGTGACAGCATTGGTGTCAAGCAGCTATTTCCTTATGGCAATTGGAAGTTTTGTGCTCTAGATCTCTCTTGGGAAAGCCAGCTGACATGCCATCCATGTACTTAAGCAACTCCACAGAGCGGGTCATGTGAAGAGAGACAAGTTCCTGTTAACAAGAAGAATTTCCTTGACAACTGTCACAGTAAGCAACCATGGGCAGTGTGGATAAGACTTAGTGCCTAGAGGGCCTATCTCTCAATCAAAAGTACCCAACCATCGGTGAGATTCTGGAAGAAGAAAAAGTCACTGGCTGGCTTTTATTTAGGATACCAGTGTAAGAGTAAAAAGGAGAAAAGAAGTTGGGCACAGAGCTGTGTCAAGCCTAGGCAGTTTTTGTTTAGGGAAGGGGTAAGGACAATGGCCAGGAACAACATACTTTTGTAATCTAAACTTTTTGTTGTGTAAGCATTTGATTTTCACACAGGATGTGTGCTTTTGCCCCCTGGTTAAACCATTCTCTCCTCACAGAGTCTGCATGCTGATTGCTTGCAGCATAGTTATTTGTGTGCTTTTGTACCATATTTAAACCATTTACTCTGCATAGAACCTATGCACTCTTGTCCCTCAGTTTAATCATTCATCCTGGCCAGGTTCTCCACAAACAACCACGCAATTTAGCCTTTTAAGACGTGGCTCCAGTTCCAGGCAAGCCTTCTCTTGATTAACATCTGATTTCCTGCAACTTTGTTAGAGAACCCAACTGGTGAGTTTTAGCTGAGTTACTGCCCAATTCTTGGTCCACAGAAATCATGAAGTAGCAATTATTTTGGTTTTGTGCCACTAAATTCTGGGATAATTGGTCAGTATCATCTTTTAGCCTTGTAACATTTACTCTGGAAATTTTGATATGAAATGTCAGCCATAAGTTTACTGCAAAGTGGGTTATAATTTTTTCTAATGGAGAAAGATGATTCAACTGAGGGCAGTTAGATCAAATACAATTTCTCATAAAAGGAAGCTGACCAATATGATAATTTCTGTGAATATTAATAGACTTTCTATTGTTTCATGATAGTATTTGCTTTTATTGTTCTATTTCTCCAGTGACTAGACTATATTTTGATCAAATTGATGTTGGAGCATATTATTTATACAAAATTGCTTTCATTCAAATTGTTTTTGGCTAAATCATCATTATGTAGTAATATTTTTTCTTATATATTGCCTTTAATCAATCTATAAAACTTTAAGCAACTCATTCTTTAAATTTACATAAAATACAGTTACATTAGAATGATGGTGGGGAATGTGCTAGGCAGCCTCCGAGGTGATAAGCGTGATTGCAGATATTCATGTATTTGCATTTTCCTCTGTTTTTGAATACAGCCTGGACTAACTGTTTCACCTTTATTGCATATAGCAGAAGTCACATGCATTTTTATCACTTCTTGAGATTATAAAAGTATGACTTTCATTTTGAGAATGCCAATTCCCCTTGTTTTTAATTCCTTACTTTGGTAAAGCCAGCTTCCATGTTACAAGGAAATACGGTAAAAATAACTCACTATAAAAATCATATAAAATCAAGTTGGGAATAGAAAAGAAGATTTTTTAGTTGAATTAGCGATTTTTTTTTCGTGCTCATCATTACATTATACACTGATGAGTTCACTGAGGAATGGGGTATTAGAAGGTAGGGCTGAGTTGAACAGCGGACCAACAGAGCATGACACTGGGGACTGCGTCTTACCCCCATCTCCTTCCACTCTGGCTCTTTTGCTCTCTCTCTCTCTCTCTCTGCTTCCTGGATGACATATGGCGCATAGTTTTCCCGTTCCATGCCCTTGCACGGTGACGTTTGCGACATTCTACAAGCTTAAGAATGATGGAGCCAGCTGGTCATGGACGGAAACCTCTGTAACCCTGAGCCACAACAAATCTTTGCTCCTTTCCTTTCTCAGGTATTTTGTCTCTGTGCTGAAAAACTAACAATGACATACTAAATGTTTGTTGTTTTAAGCAGCAGCTATGCAATACATTGTTATGCAATAATACAAAACTAATAAAAATACTAGGACAATTGAATTACCAATAGTGACCTTAAAATAGATTTAGAATCTTTGACTTTATCCCTTCAGTAAAATCAAGTCTCAGTACTGATCTTGTCTGATATTTCAGCAAAGCAGAATGGGGGGGTTCATTAATAATTCCTTGCTCTTCCTTCCAGGGGAGCTAGTTTACAGCACATATGGTCTCCACTTTCCACTCAAAACCTATGCCCTATTTTTCTACCTTCTCCTACTTTATTCTTTGTTTTCATTTGGAATGAAGAAGGGACAAAGTGATTCAAGTTTAAGTGAAATACTAATGCCCCTGAACAGATGCACTTGTGAGAGACGTGACAGAATGTTCAGGGGAATGTGTTGGGATCCTTGGAATCTGGGCCAAATATGTGGCTGATGATCACCCAAGATGGCATGCAGAAGCTGGGAGCTGAGAATGGGGGAGCAGATGACAGATGTGGTTTTTATAGCCTGGATTTGGAGAAAATTTGGTAGGAATCTGTTCTGTTCTTTTGGGGTCAAGTTTTAGAACCTAGACTCTTTTTGATTAGCAATAAAAGCTGAGCTGGGACTGGTTCTTTTTCTTTCTCCAGAATCTACTCTGTTCCTAATTTATTAGGCCAAGGGTAGTAATGGTTGCTAAATGAACAACATTTTTGTGTTTCTACTGAACAAGTCCTCAAGCTAAAGAAATGTGTATTGAGGCAACTTACACTTGCTTCCTTTGCAAGCTTTAGAACGTATGTCCCATGAAAAATACACTCATGTGAAGTTATTGCAAAAGTAATATGGGAAATCTAAAATAGTTAACAAGAATATTCAAAAGACACCTACAATGCAGATACCCATAAGGGCAGAGCTTGCCAACAAGACTGACATTGCCTGCGCTAGCAACTAAACCTCTAATCCATGACCTTGCCATAAGATAAATTTCTGTTAAGGAATTACCAAGCAGATCAGTGAGGTAGAAATGCAAATAAGTTGTACAATTATCTCAGGTTATTACAGAAATGCAAACTAAAGCAACCGTGAGATTCTATGTTACTACAAAAAGAATGATTACTATCCAGAAATCAAATAATAACAAATGTTGGTAAGGCTGCAAAGTAAAAGGAAATGTTCTACATATTTTGTGAGAATGTTAACTAGTACAACCATTATAGAAAACAGTATGGAGATTGCTAAAGGAAACTAAAAATAGAAATTCTGTTTGACCTAGTTATTCTTCTTCTAGGTGTCTCCCCAAGACACTCAAAGACATTGCATTACAGTGATCATGCAAACTCATATTTATAGGAGCACAATTCATAGTAGCTATATATTTGAAATAATCTATATGTTCATCAACGGATGAATGGATAAAAAAGTATAGTATTTATACACAATATACAAAATGCATTAGCACTCTGTTATGAAGAAGGATAAACTTGAATTACTTTATAAATATGGATGAATGTTAAGACCATAATATTAAGTGAAATAAATAAATATAAACTTAAGTATAACTTGATTTCTTTTATATGAGAAGCCCAGAATATAAATAAATTCAAGAAAAGAATAAAAGACAGTAGAAAACAGGG
>PVJX010041976.1:0-14398 GCA_004027295.1 Dolichotis patagonum
CGTGGAGCAGAACTGTTAACAGTCTCACTGATTGAATGTCTACTTTACATGTTTTAACTTTGTAATTAGAACAACTATCTCAAAGAAGTCAGTATGTAATTAGTCAAGTAATAATTTCTTAGGTTTTATTGCTGTTGTACTCCTCCTTTTTTCCTTAAAATACTGTATTGTCGCTACCCTTTATTCTGTTTTGTTTTGTTTTTTCCTCTTTAAATAAAAAAAATTTTTAAAAAATGAAAATTGAAAAACATATTGAGTCTATCAACATTATATCACATAAGAAGCATATTAGAACTATTATGATTACAATCCTTGTTTCTGTAGCTCATCATGGTATTTGAAACTGCTTTCTCCTACTATACATTCTATATGCCCTTGGCCTTCAGCAAACACCTCAGCAGGTCCTGGCTCTTTCCCTGGTGGGGTGACTCATACTTTCATTTTTGAAAGTTCAGGACTATTTGTCATCCTGCCTGGATTGGGTAGTTGTACTTTCCCATTAATCTTAGTAACAAGAGATGACAGCCTAAGGGATCTTCTATACTCCAAGTATATTCTTCCTTTCCTCCAATGTGCAGTAATAGTCCAATTTCCCACTGATAGTCACCCCTGCCAACAATGTAACTCCTTTTTAGCTTGCTTAATCAGAAGTATAATGAGACCACAATGACCAGGGGAAAGACTTAGTTTCCAGTTTAATGGAATAATTGTTGTGCTTCCTGAAACAAGCCTTAATACCCCTCTGGAACTAAGACTTCTGGTCAGCAGACCATAAAGTTGTGGAAATAGGAAGCAAAAATTTTGCTAGTGGATCACTAGGGGTAGTAGTCAGTGGCATCATTAAAACTTGTACCTCTGATTCGTGGACCTGTGAATCCTGATTAGGAGAGACATAGTACCATACAGTAGATGCTGGTTCAAAGCATATACTGCTTTTACTGCCCCAGCCCTGCAAGATATTGCCACCTAGCTGGCACTACAACTGTATCTTCAAAAGATCATTCCACATTTCTATCAATCCAGCTGCTTTTGGATGGTGAAGAACATGGTAAGATCACAGAATTCCATACACAAGACCAATTGCTTTCCTTATTTGGCTATAAAATGTTTTCCTTGGTCAGAGGCAATGTTGTGTGGAATTCCATGATGGTGGATAAGGCATTCTTTAAGTCCCTGGATGGTTGTTTTGACAGAAGCATTCATTATATGCAGACAAGTGAAATCCATATCCAGAATAAGTGTCCATGCCAGTAAAGACAAAGTGCTGTCCTTTTCAGGATAGAAGCAGTCTAATATAACCAACTTGCCACTAGGTAACAGGATGATCACCTCAGGGAATGGGGTCATATTGTAGACTCAGTGTCGGTCTCCACTGCTGGCATATTCAGCATTCAGCAGTGATGGTAGCCAGCTCAACCTTGGTTAGTGGGAGTCCATGCTGCTTAGCCCAAGCGTATCCTCCATCACTGCCACCATTACCACTATGTTCATGAGGTCATCAGGCAATAATAGGAGAGCCTAAAGAAAGTGATTGACTGCTATCTACAAATGGGTCATACTACCCACTTGCCTGTTAAAGTCTTGTTCTGCTGATACCACTTTCTTGTGAGGATTTACATGGGACACAAATATTTTTACATCCCTTGCCAATGTGGAGACATCTATCCATATACCTCTTCCCAAAATAATTTTGCGACCAATGTTCCAGTCATGTTCCTTTTAAATTCCTGATGAACCAGCCAGATCTTTGGGTATATCACATGAATCAGGATCCAGTCACACATTGGGTAATTTTTCCTTTCAGGTGCACTGTCTGAAGTTCTGTCTAAGAGAGAACTCTGATGCTACAGCTGTCCATGTCTGTGTGGTGCCTGCATAACATGCAGAAACATCAGTAAATCAGGCCCTAGCCTTCTCTTCTTCTGACAGCTGATCATAATGTACACCGCATGAGGTTATAAGTTCATGATGGGAGACAGAAAGCATTATAGCAAGAATTGGAGCTGTGGGCACTGGCAAGTTCTTCAAGTAACTTACTTGTGCCTCTGTACTTGCACTGGCTTGATCACATATATGCCATTTACATGTACAGACAGATTATTGCTGTGCATGTCTCACTTTATGACTCAGTGAATCAGATAGTGTCCAGCTCCTGATGGGAAATGCAGGTTGCATGGTAACCTGGTGTTCAATGAATGGTCAGGTATTTAGTTTCCCCGCAGGCCCAGAAATAGGCCAAAAGATACGTTTTAATGAATGTAGTTTTCTGAAAATGATGACAGAGCTTTGCTCCAAAATCCTAAAGGTCTCCACTGCAATTCATCCACAGGGGTCTGCCAGAGACTCCAAAGAGCATCTCTACCTATCTCTGACAGCTCAAGTACTATTGGATCTGCTGCATCATATGGCCTAAGTGGCAGAGAAGCCTGTACAGCAGCCTGGACCTGTTGCAGAACCTTTTCTTGTTCTGGACCCCACTAAAAACTAGCAGTTTTCTGAGTCACTTGGTTAATGGCCTAGAGTAAAACATTGAAGCGAGAAATGTGTTGCATCCAAAACAAATAAAGCCACTAGGCATTTTGCCTTTTTTTTGGTAGGGGAAGCCAGATGTAACAACATTTTTATGATAGAAGGGCTCTCTCTATATGACTCACACCACTAGACTTTTTAAAATTTCATTGAGGTACTAACAAATGCAGAATGGTCACTGTCTCCTGCTCACTTGGTTCAACCAGCATAATATCATCAATGTAATGGGCCAGTGTGATAGCCTTGTGGGAGAGATGATAAAGATCCTTACAAACTAAATTGTGACACAGCTGGATAAATAATATAACACTGCAGTCATACAGTGAAGGTGTACTTCTGGTCTTGCTAGCTGAAAGCAAATTATTTCTAGTGAGCCTTATGGATAGACATGGAGAAAAAGGCATTTGTCAAATTAATAGCTTCATACCAAGTACCAGGAGATATGTTAATCTACTCAATTAAACCACATCTCATATAGAAGCTGCAATTAGAGTCACCACTTGATTCAGTTTTCAGTAATCCAGCATCATTCTCCAATGCTCATCTGTCTTTTGCACAGACCAAATGGAAGAATCAAATGGAGATGTGGTGGAAAACATAATCCCTGCATTCATCAAAACCTTGGTAGTGACACTAATCTCTGCAATACCTCCTGAGATGTGATGTATTTTTCTTTTACTGTGTTATGAGGTAAAGGCAACTCAAATGCGTTCCACTTGGCCTTTCCAATCATAATAACCCTCGCATTACAGCTTATGGAACTAACATGAGGACTTTCCCAAGTATTAAGTATATCCATTCTAATTATGTATTCTGGAACATGGGAAACAACTACAGGATGGATTTAACGCCCTACCAGACCCACTATGATTCATAATTTTGCTAAAACTCCAAAGGCGCCTACTCATACTGAGGGCCAGATGACATTTTGGATCCACTGGAATTAGTGTTAATTCAGAGCCAGTGTTCTGAAATGTTTGATCATTTCCCTTCCCTTAGTGTACAGTTATCCTGGCAAAAGGCCTTCAGCACCTTTGAGGAAGGATGGGCAAAAGATTGATTGTCTAAATTTTTGGTGGTCCACCAGGGTCCTGCCTCAAAAGGACCCAGCATCCCCTTCATTCAAGGGATTATGGGTTTGTAAACTGGCTCAAAGTTGGGAACTTGTTGAGGGACCAAGCTTCTCTGTTACTATGATTTGAAGTAGGTTTCTGTTCACTTGCCCTTAAATTTTTCCAATTATATAAATCTAGTAAAAATTGTGTAGGTTTTCTATTTCACTTTTGGGAACGCCATGGCTAATCAGCCAACACCATAGGTCTACAGCCATTAGAGCATTATGATCATTTCTCTGCTTGTGCTGTCCATTATGGTGTATTCACTTGCCTTTGGTGATTAACTTCTACCACTTGACCACTGGTTGTCTGGGATCCAGTTAAACCCATTAAGTTCCCCAGGTGAATAGCCACTGTTGCCACTATAAAGTCTCACAAATAGAGAAGAGCAATGACAAGGCTCTTTGAGGATGCTGGTGCTCTCCTCATAAGTCTGTTTCTCAAGATGTTAGTGAAGGGCACATTTTATGGATAATATCAGTATGGAGGATAGGATCTGATACAGCAAATCCACTCCATCATTCACATTTCCATGAGCTTTTGAATTTCCTCATCAACAGTAAATTATGGAATATCAGGCATTCCTAATTCAGTCACAGTGGGCCATCTTTTGATCCATAGTTCTTCCAACCAAACAAACTGCTAACACTTCATGCACTCCATGAGCTGCAACATTAAATCCAGAGTCTAATTAATAGGCTCCTATCAGCAAAATCACCCTGATCTAGATGAGTGCTTTTGCTACCATTATCCTATACCCATTAAATCTATTCCCACACTTTCTTATCAGGCTCCTGCTTATAAGAGAAAATTCAAGAAGTTATTTGGGAGAACAGAGGACTTCCTCATGAGTCACACTATGTACTTCATCCTTAGGAGCCTTCTGTGATTTGAGCCATAGTGATATAGGGGAATGAAATTCCCGACTTACTATGTCTGGTACGAGCTTGTGTTCTCTAAAATTGAAGAATGAATTTTAGGAACAACGGAGGTGGAGAGTAGAATATATTTATTGAGAGAAAGAAAGCTTCTGTCTGGAGAGAGACAGAAGGAGGTCCCAAGCGGGTTGCCCAGGACTCTGTCTTTTCCAGGGACTTTTATAGAGTAAAACCATGGTTTCAAGTTGGGGGAAGACTGGGAGCTCACAAGGCAGATGGGCATAAGGTGGCACCTAACTATAGTTAGCCAGTAAGATCAATAGTTCAGGTAAAATTGGTTACATTAGGGACAAATGGGGAAGCGAATCATGTAGAAAGCTGGCATTCTTACAGAGCAGTGACTCTTTCCTAAGGGGATGGGAACTATTTAGGGTATCAATCCTCAGAATATGGGTGCATTTGTTTGGCCTTTTGTCTTGAGGCCTGGCCCACAGTAGTAGGTGTCAGCTTCCCTGGCAGTTGCCAGGTGTTTGCACTGGCTCCATTGAGGACCTAGCCCTATCTCACTGCCTATAATAATTTTAACTAACTAAGTCAGCTGCCGGCAACAATAGGCCTAGAGGTAAAGTGGGAGGTGAGAGTGGGTCCTGAGGAGCATTATCATGCTCATTCAATACAAGATTAGTTTCCTCAGGTATACAAGGAGAGGCCAACACTGCAGGGAATTAGAATGGGGATGCTTCTGTCACTGCGATGGAGAAATCTTTTCCTCTGGCAAAATAATCTCATTAGTATCTAGGAGTTCAATATCCTCAGCCATCAGCATTCTCCCAAGCATCTCCATTCCAATTTATGAGATCATATCATTTTCCAATCAGTCGTCTCACCTTGACTTCAGATACACTCTGAGGCTAAGTGTGGGAGACAACTTGAGTGACTTCCCTTGAATGAAGAACAATTGCTACAACTTTGATTATATGGAGACTTATTTCCTTACACTGATATGTACAGAGCTGACCATAATATTTCTTTCTCCTTCAATCAGCCCTAAGCATTATAAATAAGGCTAGCTGAGGTACTGGTATGCAATCTTTAAAGCCATAAGACAGTCTCCTATTTCCTCACATAATGATTTCTCTCAAATAGATAAGCACAGCTGGATGGTAGAGCCAGTCAGCTCCAGGAATGTCAACTGGGTATGAGCCTCAAGGTAAAGAGGCTATGACTCCCCAGGGCACAAAAGTTTACATACCAGAAACTGAAGCAATAGCAATGATTAAGTTGCCATCTTAATTGAATTATGCAAATTGATCCTTCTGCATATCCTTATCTCTGCATTTTGCAGAGGTGCTTTTCTCCTTACCTGGCTAGCCAGCTCAAATTATTCAAGTAATTCCCACCATCCTCACTCTCACTCATCCTTGAGCCATCCCCTTCTTTACAAGATAATAAATTCTGGGAGAGGCCTAGGATCAGGGCCTTTGTCCGCACAACTGTCATGCAGATTGGATTTAGAAGCCCTTGCCTGCCCTTAACTTAGAATATGTCTTGGTGTCTTTACTCTCGCCATGGGTTGCATTGGAGATGGTACGTTGAAATTAACTTGCTGAGATTCTAATAACGTCTCAATGGGATTGTAAATATAACTTTTTGGATTGTGAGGAAGACTACAAAAGGGATTACAATATTTGGGATTACAATAGCTAAGCATTTAATTTATAATGTATTTCAGCCAATCTAACTTTGAGGGCCTATGTTTGGGTTTCTTCAGTCTCAGCCCTGTCCCTAAAGGAGAGGAAATTCTCTTTAAGGACACACTTATAAGCTTTTAGATTATTTATATATGTCTGGAACTGGGACTTTGAATCTTTGAGTTCCTTATTTTCCTTTATTAATTTGTCTTCATAGTTAGACATTAGATTTCTTATGTATGTTTTGAGCTCATTATTTTCCTTCACAGGTTTGTTCAGAAATACTACGAGTAACCAGCCAGCATCACTGTGCCAGAAATATTCAAAAATATCACATATGAAGTCACTAAATTCTTTACATATCACAAATGGTAAATTATGATAATCAAAATGGATCTGCATTGCACATTCAACATTTCACTCCAAGGAATATAGAGAGCCATCTCCAGGAACCACTAAAGCCATTAAATAATATCACCTTTCCAATGCTGTTTCTTACAGCCACTCCCAGTACCAAAATCTGTGTCAGCAAGTGCTTACTAGAGAAACAGATTTAATGCAAAATATACAAATATATAAAGATTTACAAGACAGGCTTAAGATGGTTGCATGCGAGTCAGGTGTAGAGCAGTGCAAAAGGGCCATCTACATGCTGGAGACCTGAAGAATCCAGTCAAAGGTCTGGATCTCACTGTAGTGCTTCTCACAAGTCTATATCAAGAGGCCAAAAGTTCTGCCCTGAAAGGCTGGAGGATCTGTGCTGGAAGGCCGAAGAATCTGCACTGGAAGTCAGAAGATCACATCCAAAGTGAAGGTAAGGAGTGGAGCTTTTCTGAACAAACAGAAATTAGGCTACCCTCTTCGTTTCTCATTTATCTAAGTCAGGCCACAAGTCTGTTAGTTGATGCTAGTTATACCCAGGGTGGGTTTTCTGTGTTCAGTAAATCCCTTCAACCTCATACCCAGAACTCTGCTGATCCAATTTATTTTGGCATTTCTTACTCAATTTGACATAGTTAACTCTCGTACTTCATAATTACAGTGCTTATCATTATAACCCATATATAGAGTAAAAGTAAAAAAAAGAGAAGAAAGAAAGGCTTTGGTTTTAGTTTTTTGGTTTGTTTTTCACCTGAGATGCTAATACTTCTGGGAGACAATGTTCAGAGTCCCATGGGGGGAGAGAGAAATCATTCAAGTGTGACTAGAAGCTCTCCTTATGGAGTTCCATGTTAGGCACAGTTTCAGTTATGGTCTTTCTTTTAAAATCTGTTTTATGCCTATTAGAAAATTATAATGGTTTAATGTATGCTTTTGACAGGATTTTTATAACTCTTCAAATTTAAATTTGTATGAATAATCAATTGAATGATGTTTGCAGGAAAATTTTCTGTTTATGTTGCTATTTGATGGAGTTTTGAGAAATTATTATATTAAAATTACTTTTAATAGTGGTGAAATGATACAAAAAGTAGTACTAAATTTTGAAATGATTACTTAAATTTTTAAAATCTACAGAAAACAAATATGTTTAGTTATAGACTGTACTCAGAGTTCTATATTGTTCTAGATCTTGATGGAATTCAGAGAATATATACTTAAAAGATATGGAGCATTTTTCTGAATTTTCAACAGATTATGAAATATTAGAGGGGGGTGAGGGATTTAGCTCACTGGCTCAAGTGCTTGCCTGGTAAACATAAGGTCATGAGTTCGATCCCTGGTACAAAAAAGAAAAGAAAAGAAAAGAAAAGAAATATAGGAGATTTTAAAAGTTTTTGAAGCAAGCAGAACCACTGATGCAGTGTCAATTTATGATAACCTTGAAGAAATAGGTACATAAAGAACTTACCTCAAACTGATAAAAGGCATTTAAGACAAACCCACTTCTAACATCGTACTAAATAAAGAAAACTTAAAGTCATTCCCCCTAAAATCAGGTACAAGATAAGGATGTCTACTCTTACCAATCCTGTTCAGTATAGTACTGAAACTGTAGCCAAAATGATTAGACAGGAGAAATAAATAAAATGGATATGAATAGGAGGGGAAGATGTTAAAGTATTGTGGATCATACAATGCTTTAAAAAGAAGACCCACAAAACATGACAAGACTCTTAGAGTTAATAAATTCAGTAAAATTGCAGGAAACAAAATCAATAGCATTTACCCATAGTGAATCTACTGAGAAATAAATCAGAAAACCCATTCCATTTACAATAGCTTCAAAAAATTAAATATATAGGAATAAACCTAACCAAGGAGATAAAAGATCTTTATAACAAAAATTATAATACTCTAAGGAAAGAGATTGGAGAGGGCATTTATGAACATAAATATGTCCACTGTTCTTGGATAGGTGGAGTTAATATTGTTGAAATGGCCAAATTACAAAACAACATATAGTTTTTATGCAATTCTAATAAATATACCATTGGTATTCTTCACAGACCTAGAAGAAACAATCCTAGAATTTATATGGAACCAAAATAGACCCAGAATAGCTAAAGGAATCCTGAAAAAAAGGAACAAGACAGGAGGTACTACAATATTTAATTCTAAGTTATACAATAAACCTATATAATAAATAAAGCATGATACTGGCACAAAAAGAGACATTTACAGCAACGAAATAGAGTAAAAAAACATGTAAACAGTCCCCTGTACCTTTAGCCATCTGATCTTTAACAAATGGTCCAAAAACAGACACTAGAGAAAAGATAACATCTTTTAAAAGTGGAAAGGGTTATCCATGTAGAGAAGATGAAATCTAGATCCATATTTCTCATCTTGTACTAAAATCAAATCAAGATATATACAGAAACATAATCTGCTGTAAAATAAAATAGGGGAAAAACTTGACATATAGGCATAGGCAAGGAGTTCCTCAATAGATCTCCAATTGCACTAGAAATAATTAACAAACTGAATTATATGAAATTAAAAAGCTTCTGAACATAAGGAAACAAAAACATCAAGGAAACAATAAAGTGAAGAGACAACCTACAGAGTGAGAGAAAGTTTTGCACTCCTATGGTATAGTACCTAGAATATATGAAGAGTCAAAAAATTAGGTACCCCCCCAAAACCCAAGTGACTCAATCAAAAAATGGGCAAATTAAATGAATTATCAGAGGAAGTACAAATGGTCAATAAGTATTGAAATAATGTTCAACGTATTTGTCCATAAAGGAAAAGTAAATTAAAACACTGATATTCTATTTTATGCCAGTAAGAGTGGATATTATCAAGGGCATAAAGAACCAGAAATACTAGGGAGGATGTGAGAAAGAATGAACACTTCTAAATGGTTGGCGGGAATATAAACTAATACAGTCACTTTGGAAGTCAGTGTGCAGATTTCTCAAGAAACTAAAAGAAGAAATGTAATTTATTTAGTTCAGTTACACCTCTCCTGGGAACCTTTCTGAAAGAATAAAAGACATTGTAATATAGTGATACAACTATATCCATGATTATAGCAGCAGAAATCACAATACCTAAATTATGGAAACAGCCTAGATATCTATCGACAGATGAATGGAAAAAATGTGATATATATCAATCATAAAGAAGGATAAACGAGTCATTTGTAGGAAAATAGATGGATCTTGAGACAATAATATTAAGCAAAATAAATCAGAAAGACAAAATTAAATACTGCACAATTTCTCTAATATGAAAAATCCAAAATATAGATAATTAAAGAGCAAAATAAAGAAGAATCAGGATGGTAGACACTTTGGAGATGGGGAAGAGAATGTGGGAGAGAGGAAGGAAGAGGGAAAGGTAGAGAAGGATAAAAGTGATCACAGTGATTAGTATTTCCTAATTTTTGACCCAGATAATCCTTTTCTGGGTATTTTCCCAAAAGAATTGTAAACATCATACCACAATGATATATGTGCACCTATGTTTATAGCCACATAATTAGTAATAGCCAGATCTTGGAAATAACCCAAATGCCTGAAGAATGGATTAAAAATACGTGGTATTTTTATAAAATTGAATACTACTCACCCATAAAGAATGATAAACACAGGCTTTTATAAGTAAATGAATGCAACCAGAAACCATACTCATAAGTGAAATCAATCAGACTTTCATGTATAAACACTGTATTGCCTTGCTAGTGTAAGAAACTGAAAGAGTAAATAAGATCCAAAAGTCACAATAGATACAGTAAAAGGGAAAGAAACTGCTCAAAGAGAAATTATACTGTTTGATCAATTTTGCATGCCTGTATCTGATAACCTGAGAAACTATTTTGAAGATAACAATATGCAATATAACAATCATTGTTAAATTCTTACCATATTGGTTTGAAATCCTATATTACTATTGTTATTTTGTTATTGTTGTTGTCATTTTGCTTTTATTGTCTTTTTGTTTGCTTGTAGGTTTTTGTTTTTTCTCTTTAAAATAAACACTTCCTAATTTAATTGTAATTAGATGTCACAAATGTATACCAATAAAAATAGAAACAAAAATGAGATTTGGGAGTCCATGTAGACAGATATCTATATGTAGATATTTATATGTAGATAGATATCTATATCATTGAAATTGGAAGGAATGCTATGACAGATAAGCATTGGAGATTTGGTGAAACACAGGAAGACCTCTTAACTTAGGTGGAAATGAAAGAATTCTCAAAAGAGTTAATGCTTTCAACTAGGTGTTGCTATGATCTTCAAAATCAGATTAGAAAACTGCAGATCAGAAGGAATTTAGAAAAGATCACATTAATAGCAAATGTTTAGTTCACTTTTCAGTTTTCATGTTTATCTGGAAAGAGCCAAAGATATGAATATAATGAACTGAGCAATCAAGTCTAGTTGAGTGTTTTCACACTCAAAAGGACATAATCCCCTCATTTTTCTTTTCACTTGTTGGCCATTCCTTTCCAAAATTTATCTTGAAACTTTTGTCCCACCTTCCCTTCTGACTACTGTCACAGATTTTGTATTCACAATCTGCAGCACTTTTTATGCTTTTCAATGCATGTGTCTGTCTCTTGTACCTGACTATAACATCATTAAGGAAGTGGAAGGAATCTCCTTCACTTGCTGGACCATAAAAAGATTTAAATCTTCCCTTTTTGGATTGTATTTACCTTTATACCTGTTGTAGAAGATATACACTCAGCAAATAAAGGAAACTAAGCAGCAACTTTAGCTCATGCACTCATCTCCGGCTCCCACTCCATAATGAAAGTATTCTGTTCAGCTGAGAAGGGTAATGTTATTTGGATCAGAATATGGAAGAATTAAGCCTATGGGCACATTCCTAAACAGTAGAACAGTCAGCTCACAATCCCAGTGTGATACATTAGAGGATAATCACCCCAAAATCTAAAACAGAGTTCAGTGAAAGACAGTTAAAATCACTCAGGACTCAGCACTTCTCAAGTTAGCATATTCTCAGGAATGAATAAAATGAGAACGCATGAGCAAGGAGCTACAACTTCCTGGTTGATTGAGAGCTGATTCGTAAACTGTGAATGTAATCCCTAAGGTATACCCTGGTTTAACACAAAGCCAGAAAACCATGTTGATACGGACATGACCTCTAACCAATCAGTGGCTAGCCACCAAACTGTGCTGACCAAGAGACTACTTCTGGTTAACAAGGCTTAAACAGGAAAACAAAAAACAAGCAATAACAGAGCTGTTTTCTTTTGCTTTGCAGCTCTGAAAGTAAGATAGATCATTAATAACTTTGCTAGAGCCACCTATGAAATTCAGCCAGGATTCTTGTTCTTGCACTACAGTGTAGTTTTGCTTTGTTTTATTTTATTTTTTTTTTGTGCCAAGGATCAAACTGAGGACCTCATGCTTGCCAGGCTGTGCTGCTGAGTTTGGCTTTATTCTGTTGCTCTTTGTTTGGTTTTATTCTCTTTAAAATAAAAACAATTTAAAAATGAAATAGGTGCTTCTGGTTTATTTGCTACTATGTGAATGATATAGGCTTCATCAAGTTGAAGCAAGCTATCTTCATTGAATAGATTTTCTAAGATATTTATCTAATTAAAATACATTTCTTTGTACATAAACATTTTAAGATCCTTCAAACATCCCAAGAAAAATAACCTGTAGAAAAATGACAAAGTGACTCCAGCAACCATCATGGAGGATCCTCACTGGTAACCAGCTAAAGTCCAAAGACAGTAGCCAGCCCTGCCCCCATGCACACCCCAGCAGCCATCTTGGAAGATACCCACCATTAACCAGCTCAGGTCCATAGGCAGCAGCCAGCCCTACCCTCGCATGCACTCCAGCAGTCATTGTGGAGCATCCCCACCAGTAACCAGCTCAACTCAGAGGCAGTGGCAACCCACCCCCATGCATACTCCACCAGTCATCGTGGAGCCAGTGCAAGCTGGGAAAAGCAGCAGTCAGCACTGCATCAGTGCACCCAATGGCCACCCTCAGATATCCATGGCCATAACTAGCAAGAAGAACCAGTCTTGCTTCAGAGATATTGTAGCCAATGTGGGAAGTGCCTGGGACCCCATTATCCACTTGTCCAGAAGAACCCAGGAATATGTTAAGACAAAGAAGCAAAAGGTAGCCTCCGGTGTCCAACCCAAGCAGAGCAAGTTCAGGATATTTAAACACAGAAGAGACTGGGACTCACACACCTGAAGTTTCTGAAGTAATGGCAACTGAAGTAAAGAAACAACTTCATTAGGCTATAAAAGAAATTAGAACACAAATACTATCTCAGGTGAAAGAAGAAATGAAAACCATAATAAGCACCTCTAAAGATAAAAAAATAGAGTAGCATAGAAAAATGAAGGAAACCTTGAATGAACAATATAAAAAGATTTAGAATACATGAAACAGATTCAAAGAGATTTCCAGGAAATTAAAAACTCCATTGAAAGCTGGAAAAACTGCTTGAAAGAAACTGGAGATAGACTTTCAAACCTTGAAGACAGGTTGTGATCACAAAAGGAAAGATCTTGGGCTGGGGATTTAGCTCAGCAGCTCAAGTGCTTGCCTGGTAAGCACAAGGTCATGAGCTTAACCCCTGGTACACACAACACACAAAAGGAAAAATCTCTTAAAAATAACAAGGAACCAGGAAGTAACAACTCAATGGCTGCAAGACAATGCAAAAAAAATAATTTGAGAGTAATAGGTGTTAGTCAAAAAGCAGGGGTCAACACAAATGATCAATAAAGCAACACAAATGATCATTAAAAGTCAAAAAGCAGGGGTCAACACAAATGATCATTAAAAGCCTACAGAAGTAATAGCATAAAACTTTTCAAGCATGGATAAAGGATGTGACATTCAGATAAGTGAGGCATATAGGACTCCAGCTAGCCATAACCAAAATAGATCTACACCCAGACATATAATAATGAAGATCCCAGAAATTCAACACAAGAACAGAATATTAAAAGCTGTCGGAGAAAAGAAACAGATCACCTATAAAGGAAAACCCATCAGACTCATGGCAGACTTTGTGACACAAACCATCAAATCAAGAATAGCTTGAAGCAAAGTATTCCAAGCCCTGAAAGAAAATAACCTCCAACCCAGATTGCTGTACCCTGCAAAATTTTCTTTCAAAATTAATGGAGAAACAAGATACTTCCACAACAAAGAACAACCGAAGGAACTCATGACTGCCAAACCAACCCTACAAAGAATACTAAAGGTCAATCTAGGGAGAGATAAAAATGACCATGGTTTCAGGAATAGCAGCAGAGGGGAATCACTGAGTGGGGCAGACAATTGAATGGAGGGGAAAAGTAGATATCCAATGTCAGGAAAATAGCATGGCAGGGACAAGGCAGTGTATGTTGGCCATAACCATTAATGTAGATGGCCTCAATTCACCAATAAAAGAAACACAGGCAGAGTGGATTAGGAGACAGAATCCATCAATATACTTTATACAAGAAATACATTTAACTAGAAAAAACATTTATAGACGGAAAGCCAAAGGAGACAAAACAATGCTCTATGTGACAAGGAACCAGAAAAAAGTAGGGGTAGCTTTCTCATCAACTACAGAACAGACAAGAAATACATGGCATTTTTATACAATAGAAAGCTACTCAGTTATAAAGAAAGATAATCTCAAGGCTCTTATAGGTAAATGGATACAACTTGAGATCATGCTCATAGATGAAATTGTTCAGAGTCACATAGAACACCATGTCATCTCC
>PVJX010041977.1:0-14400 GCA_004027295.1 Dolichotis patagonum
GTTGAGCAGCAAATAAGCGGCAAGGTACAGGTTTGTGTGATATTGGCAGTTGTATCTGAAATCGCTCTGGTGTCTGTCCTCCACATATTCTATATCTCGCACTTTGTCCCAAACTAGCATTAGATGCATCAAGTTTTTGTTGCTTCTGACCTGCTTACCTCAGTTGATTCCTGGCACCTACTTCTCTCTTTTTTCTCCCTCAGTGCTTCCGCTAAAAAAATAACTTGTAATTGCAGACCACCTAAGTTGTCCAACAGTGGTAAATCCATGCAAATTCCTGGAAATGTTCTGGTATAAAATAAAAGACAGACCAAAACTTAGAAAATTTGCATCATGTTTTTTCTGGTTCCTTTTATGTCTTTAGGGTTCTGAACTCAAATTGAAATGGCTCCTCGTTTTTATTTGCAAAACTTTTCACACTAGCACTATAGCTTTGATGAGTGCTTTTGAAGGCAAAAGAGCAGCTACATTGAATACAGAAGATCAAAAAGAAAAGCATCTCTGGACGGAAAAATGTGTTTGAATTTTTGTCTCATTTAAATATAAAGATAAATTTAAGCCCTCTTTGGTGTCAACAAGTCTAACCTCATAAATTGCCAACAACCAGAGTAAATGCATGAGCTACCATTTAAACTAGCTTTTTTTCCCTATTGCCTAATTATAAAACATGGGGCTGAAATTGTTGGCATTGATTTACCCGATTTCCTATTACTGAGTTCTATGTCTATGCTTGATGTGATTATGTTAATGTGCTAATTAAGTTTGGTGTCCCTCATTGTACATTCTGTTCCTAGCAAAATAAGAAAGTGCTACAAGAAGTTGTGTTTGCCTCCAACGTGGTCTGAGATAAATGGGGAAATTGCCTGGGGGAAAGTAGGAAATGTTATCTTTTGGCCAGAGCCAATTTAGCTACAATTTGATTTGAACCACTGAACATATAGAAGAGAAGGAAACAGAAGAGTCCCTGTAGCTATAGTTAGAGCTGGCCCAGTGAGCTGGTTGCCTGTGGGAGAGAGGCTGAGGACCACGGGGGAGGCAAGACCTGTGAAGATTCTACTTGTTTAACTCACCGGAACCTACCTTTAACTTGAGTTTAAATCTTGTTCTATTTTTTTCCTGGCTTAATTTATGCAGGCAGTTTCCTTATTCTACATATGGATATTGTCTTTAGTTTTCATTTTGAAACTCTAGAAAAAGGCCTGAGGGCCAGGTCTTGTCTAAGATAATGGATATTTCTTTAAAAAGACAGAAAGAGTCAATTGCTTGACTTTGCAAATTAAAACGGTAACAAGATGCTTCGTTAATACTTAAAATTCATGTTTTTGAAAGAGCTGTTTTAGATTTATCTAGATATAGATTTTTGTAATCTGTCACTTTCATTGTCATGCACGCATTGGTTAAACTTTCCCTAAAACTGGATAGCATGCAGTTGCTCTTTCAAATCACTTGCCACTCTCAGTGTTGTCTCTCTCTTACAGCAGCACTCTCTGCCGTTGAGGCATGCCGGTGAGCAGCCTCTGAGCTCCAGGCTGAACGTCTTTCATCTTGCTACTGTATTTTCCTGAAAATAAGACCAGGCTTTATATTAATATTTACTCCAAAAGACACAATAGGGCTTGTTTTCAGGGGATGGCTTATTCTATCATGGATAACAGTCTGCATTTATTCATATATATACTACTTTACTTATACAGTCTACTTTAATTCATTTATTCATGTACAAAACCTTACATTTATTAAAATACAGTCATATCATCTTCTTCTGGAACGTCATCATAACTCTCCAAACCCAAATTTTTGGGGTGTGGTGCTCACACAGAGGATAGCAGTGACATCAATGGAATAATGACTGAAACACCTTGAACTATAAGCTGCTTCCAGATCCCAGAGACGTGTGTCCCAGAGCCGTGGAACACTATAACAGCACTTTCCTCCTAGGTTGTTGTAAGAAATAGTTGGTCATACCGCTGAGCACTTGACAAGCATTCACTAAGTTATAGTTATTATAATGCACGTGACATATCCTGTATGTGTAAATTATTGAATAATTAAAGCATAAATTATACAGAGGCTTCAGTTGTAAGATTATTTTAAGAATATGTGTCTGTTTGGCTTCAAATCAATGGAAGATTGGGACCAAAGTTTATAGTAAATTTTGCTGATATTCAGGTGTACTGCGCTCCGGCTTGGAAGAAAGATTCAGCTAGTTAATGTTAGTCATGGTTAAGTCAGGAGACTCCCCTGCTCCAGCATTGAGTCTGGTGCATAACTCCATTATGACAAAATCGTTGTTGTAGCTTTAGTGGGTGGCTGTGGGTACAGAGATGGGATCCGTGGACAAAAATTTTTATGTTGTTAAGAAACAGAAACATGTTATCACTATGCACCTATTAGGGTGGCTAAAATCCAAGACACAGAGAACACCAGCTGCTGGAGAGATAAGGAGCAGCAGAGCTCTCATTCACTGGTGGTAGAACTGCAAAATGGCACAGCCACATTGGAAAGCAAAATGCTTTTCACAAAATGAAACATATTCTTACTGTATGACCTAGCAATTACACTCCTTGACATTTGCCCAAGTGAATTGTAAACTTATGTCTTCACAAAAACCTACATAGGGTTGCTTGTAGCAGCTGTATTCACAACTGCCAAAACTTGAAAGCAATTAAAACGTCTCTCAGTGGTTGAATGGATGAACTGTGACCCATCAATAAAAAGGAATATTATTCAATGCTAAAAGGAAGTTAATTATCAATTATCGTCAAAAGACATGGACGAAAATTAAACATATATTACTAAGGGGAAAAAGGCAATTTGAAAAGTCTATACATTGTACAATTCCAACTCTGATATTCTGAACAAGGCAAATCAATGGAGACTGAAAAGACCAGTGACGTCAGGACTTCTGAGGAGGGAGGCATGACTAGCTGGAGCACAGAGAAATTTTAGAGCGGTGAAAATTCTCTGTATCATTCCATAACTGTGGATCATGTCATTGTACATCTGTCCAAACTCACAAAATATGCAAGACAGAGCCCTAGCATAAACTATGGACCCTGGACTCTGGGAAACAATGACATGTAATGCAATTCCTCAGTTGTACCAAATGTTCCACCATTATGGGAGGTGTTGACAATGGGGGAGAGGTTGGAGGTAGAAACAGGGACTATGGGAAATCTTTGTACTTTTCCATTCAATTTTTCTGTGCACCTAAAACTACTCTAAAAATAATGTCTATTTCTTTTTTTTAAAGCAGAAAAGAGACTAAAAATCTGTAAGGAGTTACGACAACTAGATGCAATGTGTGATCTTTGGACTCTGCACCAGAATTTTTTTATGAAGGTCATTTTTTAGATAATTGGAAATAAGTAAGATTTGTAGCCTAGATAATTATATTATACCAATGATAGTCTTGATTTGATCATCGTAATATAGTTATATAAGAGAGCCCTTGTTCCAGGTAAATACACACTGAAGTCTTAGCAGAAAGGGCTATAGTGTCTCCCATTGTTTCTAATGATTCAGAAGAAATAACAGGGGTCTGGGAATATAGCCCAGCAGCATGAGTACCTGCCTGGCAAGTGCAGGGTCCTGAGTTTGATTCCCGGAACAACAACAACAACAAAAAAGCACAGAAGAAATAGTATCAACGTCCGGAGAGGAAGTGATAAAAATATACAGTGAAAATATCATGACAGCTTTTCTCATTTTTTACAATTTTATTGTCAACCTGAAATTATTTAAACAATTTTTAAAAATGCAAAAAATTGAGAAAAATCACTCAAAAGGTGACAAAAAGCACTTAAAGAGCATTAAACTCATTTGGAACCATTCTAAATTTCCTTCTCAACTTTCTCATTATTGTCATATTTACTTACAGAAGTTTAATCACAGTGTGTCCTTTATCCTGCCTTTTGACAACTGAGCGTTACTTGCATAAACAATCTCTGCTTTGACAAAATGTAGAGACCTACTACTTTCTAGGGACCCCTCAGGATTCCATCATGTGACTGGCCTCAGAAGCTCATCTGTTTTCCTATTGTTAAAATTTTTCATTATTTCTGAGTCATTTATTAATTCATTTACATTAATGTCCAAAAGGTAAACATGTCAGTACTAATATCATTGTTGGTGGTGACAATCAACTGCCCCAGCTGCTCACAGTCACTGTGACACCACAGGGACCATTTCTCAGGGTCTGGTTTGGGACTTGCACCTGCTAGAACATGTGTAGGCCTCTTGTAGGTCTTGGTCATGACATTTACCCACTGTATGATCTGAAGTCTGTTATGGAATCTCTGATGGAATCTCTGTTTTGTTTGCTTCAGGTATGGAAGTCCTCTGGAAAGCTTGAGCATGGACCTGTGTTTGTGTGTGCTGACTGAACTGCCGATACCTGCCTACTCTGTATTTTACCTCTTTTCTCTATTTACAGAGCACTTCCTAAATCTCATTCCAATTACACTTCTCTGTTTTACTGACTTTCTCATTGCTGGGACAAAATGCCCAACACCTAAAATTAAACAAGGAAAGGTTTATTTTTGCTCACAGTTTGAAAAGGTTTCATTCCACACTTGGTTGGCCCCAAGGCAGGGCAGTATGGCAGAGGGCCATAGCAGAAGAGGAACAGTTTATGGCAGGGGAAGCAGGAGGCAGGAAGCAGGAGCATGTAGCCTCCCTTTTCCTTGATTTCATTCAGGCTACAAGCCTATTGGTTGATGCCATCCCCACCCAAGTGGACCTTCCCATTATCTATACCCAGAACTGTGCTAAGTCAGTGGGGTATTTTAGTTATTATACACCTTTAATCGATATTCACCCACCCTAGACCCAGTCACATCTGAAAAGCCCCATCTGTGAATGGATGAGGCTTTGCAGGGGGCCGTCTAGACATAAGCCATAACATTCACTAAATTAACAAGAGAAGTCTGAGGTTTGGTGATAAGATAGGATCACATCTACCAAGAGAAGGCTAGAACTTTGAGATTGAGTAAGCAAGACTGTTAAAATAAGGTCCATCTGGATTTGTATATGCCACTTATTAGTTGTGTGACCTTAAGCAAATCATTTAACTTCTCTGAATATCAGTCACTAGATCTATAAAATGGGAATAATACTAATTACATTAGATAATTAAATTAAAGGGCTAAAAGTTAAATTAAATATAAACAAAATAATTTTTGATCTTTTAAATCAGGAGAGAAGGTCTGACACTCCCAAGAAGTTTTTTTGTTTTTTAATCTGTAGGTGGCCATGACTATATCAGCTGCCCCACAGCTATTCTCTTTGCTTTGGTTGCAGCAAGTTTGGGTTGCAAGTCCATTCAGATGGCTCCATCCCTTTGCAGTTGTTCTCAGTCAGGTCTGTGAGGAGTCTCTTCTCTCCCCGTCAATAATGAGTCTTTTCTTTTATATAAGCAACTTCCTCCAAACCCTTGGAGTTCAGTCAATGCACAGTTCTCCCTTTATGCTCCAGCAGAAGTCCTAATAAAGCCTCTTTCATATGCCATATTTTGCCTAATTGAGGCTTCTATCTCAAGTAGAGAAGGTTGAACTGGCAACACCAAAGGCACTCAAAATACCCAGCAGCCTGAGCTGGTAACATTGACTGTGGCAAGTTGCAGTGATCAACAGACAGCAGCAAAGAATTGCTGGAAGCTGCCATCTCTGGTAACTGGAAGAGTCCCTGAGGCCTGCTGGCAGCTGCTGGCTCTGGCTACCAGGAGGGAAGCACGGGGCTGCTAATATTAAGAGCCGATAGCCCCTGGCACATAAGGTTTAGGGCTGTTAATGCTAAAAACAGCTATGTTTTTGCCTGTTTGTGGTTTCTATCCAAATTGAGCAACAGGACTCTCAGTAGCGTGGTGACACTTTTAGCCACCATATAATATATAAAGGCATTATATATTACAGATATTGCATCTACACAGAAATTTATATAAAGTATAAAACACATGCTAATGTGATACAGCTGTTATGTAGATTGTGTCAACTAAAACTAGAAATTAGAGAGATTAAGATATATGCCAAAGGTGTTAGGGACGGCTCCACATCACAGTGGGTTTGGTGTGACCATCACCCGCAGTATGAAACCTTGCAGTTTTGGATGTTATTTTTAGCTCAAGCAGAGTTCACCAGGCATTGAAGGACAAATTGAACAGACTGAATATCAAATTTTTTAAAAGTGAGGAACAAAAATGGCAAATATACCAGAGTAGTGCTAGGGGTGGTGAGTTTTACTTTCCTGTTGTAATCAGTATTTGCAAGATACTGGAACAGGTTTAATACAGGACACAGAAATTTATAAGATTAGCTGACAATATTCACTCACTGAGTCAAATGTAGAAGAGTGCAAGAGATCTGTTCGCGCAGTAGAGATTTGAAGAATCTGGCCAAAAGCCTGGAGCCCATGACAGTGTCCTGTTTGAGTCCATATCAGGAGGGTGAGGAATCTATGATGGAAGCCTGAAGGGTTTGTGCCAGAAAGTGCCCCTGGAAGCCTACGGCCAGTGCTGGTAGCTAAACTATCTGCATCAAAAGCCAAACGAGGATTCCCACGGAGAAGGCAAAGACCAGAGCTCCTCCAAAGATAACAGCAGCCATCCTTGACTAAAGTGAAGACCAGAGCTCAGCTGAAGAGAACACTCCCCTCCGAAGAAAAGTAGCCAGGATGAAGCTCTTCCAAAGATCAGCTGAAATCCTTCCCTCTTGTCCTCTTGTATCCTGCTGCGACAGGCCTCCTTAAAATGGGTCTCTCATGCCCAGAGCCGTGCCGATTCAATTTAGCTGGGTGTCCCCACTCAAGTTGACAACCAGTTCACCATCACACTCCCAATATGAAAGCCTCCTTATGAGGCCAGGTTATACTCTGCTGGCTGCTGGGCAGAGGGAGCAGTATGGTATGAAGGAGGGCTGCTGGGGATTAGGAAAACAGCTTTGTGACCAAAGTCATTGCATCATAGCAGCCCCTAAGGGAAGAAATGGGCCGCATCATGAGGGACCACTTGAGTCTTGGGCCCATTGTTCTTTGCGTGTCCCTTTACAAGATTCTTCACTATCTTTTTCTGCCAATAAAGAAGCTTTTGAGTGTGTTTGCTTGGTTATTTGTTGTCTTAAATTGTTAGTTATACAGGGCTTTATTCTTTCTCTGTCTGTCTATCTGTTTCTCTCTCTGTCTGTGGCAGAAGTGTTTATCTTTAGTAGGTTTTGCCTAGATTTTCTAGCCCTGTTTATTATGCTTTTGACCCAAGAATGATCCTCTTTTAAGTTAACATCTCCTGTGAACAGTATTAACCATTTTGTCTTGATTTCCGGTATTTATCCTGGCTTTAGTTTCCTGTTCAGAATTTCAGGAACAGTTCCAAGGTTCATTATGGCAACTTGATGAGGTGAGGACTGAGAAGGGTGAGTGGGGAAAGTTCTAACAAGGAACGAACCTAGCCCAAGAGAGTGGGAAGAAGTGAGGTCTCAGACGTCAAGAATTAACAGTGTCCTGAACATATTGCCATTGGTGAGGGTGCTCACATCCTGCTGATGGGCTCTCCCTTTGACCAAATCCCTGTGTATGTGTACACAAATCACTTGCTTGAGGATACAGAATCATTTTCTTAATGAAGACTGGGGTTGTGGGTGACACTTCCATTCAAAGTTAAGATGAATATGATTTGATACAAACTATTCAACCCATTCAATTAATTCAGTTTTGGAAGCTGCAGTGATGGAAGATACCAGGCGGCTTCCCTGGTGCTTCCCTGAGTGTGTTTTTTCCCTTCTGTGGTGCAGTGTGTTACAGTCAAACTAACTGGAATGTAGGAGAGAGACCCCAGTCCCACCTTACTATCACCTATAGCATCACCAGTGAGTTTTCTCTGAAATAAAGAATTTGATCATAACCATGTACAAAACCAGGAAACCTAGCTCTAGAGAAACACACCAACATCAGTTTCTCGTCATGGAATTATTGAGAGAGTGGTGGAGTTGGTCCCCATATTCTGGTAGGTCAGGAAGAAATAGATATTTTCACCTCGACTCTGCTAGGAAAGCAGGTCACCTTACCACTCTTGGGTCAAAAGCATACTAAACAGGGCTGGAAAATCCAAGCAAAATCTGCCAAAGATAAACACATATGCCAGAGAGAGAGAAAGAGAGAGAGAGAGAGACTGAGATAGACAGAGACTGAGAGATGGGGAGAGAGAGAAGACTTGTATAAATAATAATTTAAAACAACAAATAATCAACCAAACATACTCAAGAACTCTTTTATTGTCAGAAAAAGTCTATGAAGAATCCATAAGGAACATACAAAGAATAAGGGACCCAAGGCTCAGTCAAGTTGGTTTGTATCCACAGTTCTCATCTCGTAATGCTCTTCCCAAGGTAGGCCATTGGAGCTACAATCCCTCTTCTCCAAGGTAGGGCACAGAAATGCCGATTTCATCTGCTCTTATGTCTTGGGTCGGGCCATAAAAATATGCCCCGACGTATTATCTGAGAGTAGATCATACAAGCCCCATCTCAGAATGGGTTCTACCTCATACCATGGAGAATCTGAGCAGACAGACCTCGCTGGATTTCCTTCTCTTTATATTAGCATTAGATCAAACTCTTTCTGTTCTAACAAAGTTCTACACGGTTGCCTGTGCTTCAATCATTCTAATACGGTGAGGTACCTGCAAGAACCTAGAAGGACAGAATTTGGAGAGGTTCTTATTGGATCACAGATTTGAGGTTTCTGGTAGCCCCCGCCCCCACAGAGACAGACTGGGAACCCATTGTACCTTTCCCTGTACTTTGCCCTGTTCATCTCTTTGGCTGTACAAATGTAATATCTATGTAATAAAATGCTAAACATAAGCAAGTGCTTCCCTGAGTCCTATGAGCTGCTCTAGCAAATCAGGAGTTGAAGGGAGCCTAATTTATAGTCAGTGGGTCAGAAGCCTCAGGTCACTTGCTGGGTGAAGCAAAGACACTTTTGTTGGACTGAGCCCTTATCGTGCGGGCTCTGACACTACCTCACACAGACAGTGTCAGAATGGGCATGTCCAGCAGAAGTGATTGCTGGTACAAGGTGAGGGGAGGCCTGCATATCGGGGGTCAGAGGTGATCTGCATTGTTAGCACAGTGGAGAAATGGAACTTGAGCTTCAATTTTTCCTCTATATCCTCCCCACCCCCAGGAGCCTCTACATTGGCTGTAGGATGGACCTCCCATCCTGCAAGCTGGAAGGAGTCAGGGCTCCAGCCTTGAAGGGCAAGGGCCAATGGGTAGTGAGAGGGATGCATGTGGTTGCAGTCCACACCAGGGCCTAGGGGGTGAATTAGCAGTGCAGGGAAGTAGACAGTGTCTGGTGACTCCAGCAGGTCTGGTGAAGCCAGCAGGTCTGGGGCCACAGCTGGAGGTACTTTTGCATTCTGGCTCCTTGAGGAGCAGGAGTGGCCTGTTATAAGAGGGCAGAGAAGAGGCTACCCTAAGGCTGAGCAGGGCTGCAGTCACTGCCCTGTCACAGTGAAGGCACTATTTACCTCTAAGTTGTGTGCTAGATGGGGCTGGGGGTGCGGTTCAGAGATAGAATATTTACTTTGCATGTGGGTTTGATCCTCAGCATGGCAAAAATAAATATTAATTTAAAAATTATGGAAAAACTTATGTACTGGATAGCTGTTAAGATTAACTTCTAGCATTCTATTATCCTGTGTTTAAGAAGTTAGATATCTAAAAGCCCAATGTATAACCCCTCAACAGCTTGAGTGTCTTTAAAATAAGTTTTCATAAGTAGGAATATGCTTGATTTCCCCCAGCAGGTGACCTACACGAAGGGAAACCCTTGTCACCTGTCCCGTGTTTGTAGTAATTTGCATGCTAATGACTGAGCAGTCCCAGACCAGTTGGTTGGAAAATGAACTTGGTTGAGCCACGTTGTGTTGGAGTAACCCGTGTGGATACCTGTGAAATGCTGAATATCACTTGGAAAGAAAGATTAATCATTAACCAACCCCATTAACTCACTTGGAATTTTTAAGCAAAAATTACCTCTTTATATATAACACAAGAAAAGATCAAATTCACATATTTAGCATCACTTACTAAAATGTCCCAGGGATTGTATTATGCTAAAAAAGAAGACTGTTCTCATTTGTGAGTTTGGTTTCCAGATTGAGTTAATACAACAAGAAAGTGGTTAGCTTTTCAAATCTGAATAATACCACATGTATGTCAGGTTTTCATTGATAAGACCAAAATCAAATATGCCAGAGCCAGAGAAATAGTATTGTTAAAATATTTTGAAAGTCAGAAGGCACTATACACAGGAACTGTTACAATCACTACTGGCAAATGGAGTTACTGACATCTTGCTGTTAGATTGGGAGAAAATGAAAACTCGCATGAAGTAGGACGTAAGTATTGTGTAAAATATTATTTTTCATACGTATTTCCATTTTGTTCTCAAGGGGGTAATTGATGAATCTTTTAATATGAATCAAAATTGTAGCAGGAAATTAAAAATAAAAACATAGCCCAGAGGAGGTGGGAGGGAGTCAGAAGTATTCCTTGACACTGCAGCTGTCTCACCTCCTGTGGAGGGAGTTACCTCTGAGCCCTGTCACTTGTCATGGAAGAGACAAAGAGACACTGTGTGCTACGGTCATGGATGTCTAATGAGATATTCAACCACTCTCTCCATATAGATGAGAATAATTCACACAGATCTGGCGCTGAGTTGGAGATAGGGTAGGGGGTGACAGGCAAGTGAGGGCATGAACTCACTGCATAACAGGATGCATGGACAGGTAAGAGAATAATCCGTTCATGCCCAAATGAGGGGCAGGGAGGGCTTTGGGCTCCCCCATGGAAGGAGGTATGCCTGCAGAAGAGGAGGCCATCGCGCTGGTTCCTGGGGAACTGGAAGTGCACCAGGAGTATGTACGGAATGACAATTGGTTGGAATTTATTGGAGCACAATCATTGGAAGCGAGAGCAAGGGTCCAGAAGTAAAAATGGAAAGGAAGGTAGCATTCCAGACACGGAGATTCTTTGCAGACTCAGCCCTTGGAGTTATTTATAAATATTTCTTCTCACGCATGCTGGGTTGTTCCCTGCATTTCTCTCTGTTCGTTTTCCTATGGCTCTAGTGCGTTTCTCACTTAGTATCAGACCCCGATAGACTGCTCTCCCAGCTTTCCTGTCCTTTTAGAGAGGTGTCCTCACTCTTTGAGCAATGCTTCTTTGTGGCTGCAGCCTTGGGATTCTATCAGCAGCTGCTGTCTGTTCTCCTGAGATGGATCAGCCATGGTCACCTGTCCCTGGACATGGCCTCTGTAGGGGCGAGTAGGGGACCCAAACTGCAGCCACCCCAGCCTTTCCTTCCCAGAGATTCTGTTCCTTCCCCGGAGTGGAGAGAGGCATGGAGTCCCTCTCTGACAGTGGGGGGCAAGGAGGTTTCAGCTCTAGCTGCCAGGAGCTGGTTCCCCACTGGGGAAAGGTGGTGTGCAGTGAGAGAAGAGGATGACAGAGTGGAGGGAGGGAAGCTGTGTGTGCAGGCGCTGGTGAAGCCAGGCACTGCTCTGGGTGCTCTGCTGCCCACCAGCTCCCTGCTTTTCCATAGTTGGGTGTTGAGCTGTTCTCTAGATTTCCTGTGTTTCCTCATGTCTTACTTTGAATTAGAGAGCTTTCATGAACAAAGTAAAGAATATTAATTTGCCCTAAGATTTTAAGACAAATGTTTAAATTCATTTGTTTCTACTCATTCCTGTTTAAAATCAAGTATTGGCAGCTGTTAATTTTCCTCTGGGTATAACTTTTGATGTAGAGTCATAGTGACACTATTTTCAAATTGCCGTTTTTTTTTTTTTAAATTCCAATTTGCTCCATCTCATTCTTTCTGTTGAACCTTACCTGGTCTCTCTAATAACAGATGCAACTAAACCTTTTGCCAACCACATCCAAGATAATGTTCTAAGCTTTATACCAATGGCAGCTCATCTGGGTCTCACAAAGCCCTTACTGTTAAGGTTTACATCCAAATGTCTCCTTAAAGTCTCATGAGATCACAGGCAGGACCTTTGGAAGGGAGCTGGGCCTTGCAGCTGACTTGCTATTGGGAGGTGGATCTTGGCTGAGGCAGTCATTGTGGGTGTGACCTGACGGTTACATGTCTGTCCCTGCTCATCCCTGACTCTCTGCTTCGGGTCTGCCCTGACACAAGCAGCTGCTCCTGTACCAGGCCACACCGTCATGCTTTGGAGCCAGTCGGCTGTGGACTGAAACGTGAGCCACAATAAATCTCTCCTCCCTTAAATGGTAGGCATCAGGTATTCTGCCCCTGTGATGAAGAAAGGACTTAACCATCTTTATCACCACTCATAGATGAGGCAACTGAGGCACAGATTGTACACAGTTGCTGAGATCTGTCAAAGCCCAACTTCTTTGCACTTCTTTGTCTGTGTGATGGTGAAGGCTGGTCTGGAAACCTTCACTTGCCCTTAAGAAAGCCAGAGAACTCATCAAAATCCCCACGCCCAGCAATGTCCCCAACGCAGTCAGAGTGCCTATCTGCCTGCAGGGCCTGGGAGGTTTGAGCCCACATGGCGGAGAGGTAGGATTTCTACAAGTTGGCCGACACAGAACAGTAGTGTATTACATTTGTTCTTTGCTGTTCATTTGATGTCTCCAACACTGGAAGAACTTGGTCAGAGTGTCCACTGCAACTGTGACTTGTGCCAACTTCTTCTTTAATGTCCAGGGTTTCCAGAGATGAACACAGGCCATAGGCCCCTCCCAAGGCAAGAGTGCCCAGCCCTACTCTCTGGGGTTTTAAAGAATTTCTGGTTTCCTCCATGGGGCTAGTAGCATAGCTCCCGATTTGGGGTCCTCCTTGAGTGGGGAAGGATCCCCTTAAGAGGTACTGCCCTTGGCCTGAGTTGGGTGGCCCAGGGGAGCAGGTGTCACAGAGGTGGCCTGGACTCCCATGCCCTGCTCACCCACTGACACTGCACAGGCCCAGAGGCTACACGGCCCACCTGCATGTGGTGGCTGTGCACCGTACCTTCCAGCAGCAGGGCAAGGGCTCCATCCGCTATGGTGCTACTTGCAGTACCTGGGCAGCCAGCCGGCCATGCAGTAGGCCGTGCTTATGGGTGAGCACGTGCTAGTGTCCTTCTATGAGAAGTTTGGCTTCCAGGCTGTGGGCCTGTCAGCAATGCAATTTCATCTTTACTGCAGCTCAGCACAGTGGGTGACACTGTCCCCACTTTACAAGTGAGAAAAGTGAATCTTAGGGAGCCTGGACAACATTCCAGGGGTCTTAGATTAAGTTACCAACTGGGCAAGAACCTGCACTGTGCTGCTTTAATGGTAGAAAGGCTTGTGCCTTTGTGTGTGGTACTGAGGTTCCATCCACCTGTAGAAGAGACCTGCCAGCAAGGGCAGGGCTGCCTAGAGAGGGACCAGCAGCAGAAGGCAGCAGGGGGATCATCATGCACAAATGATAGAGCAGAAGTCCTTTTTCTCTTGTGCCAGAACTAAGATGGATCTGAAGCAGAACTGGAGTGATTGCTTTCTTCCACCAAGGTGAAAAAACATACAGTAAAAGAAAGTCTTGGGACTACAGTGTTTATCAGCATGGTGGTGGCGGGGTGGGGGTGGGGATTCAATGTCCCCAGAAATGTGCACTGTGGACCCAGTGGGTCAGTGTTAGTTTTTAAAATGCAAATCTCAGCTATAAATTCAGCCTGGTTTAAAATTTTAAAGGGCTCCAGGTTGTTTAAAGGTTGAGTGGAATTCTTAAGCCTGCTAACTGGTCACAGTCTACTAACTCTCATAATTAGCACGAGACCACTGTATTGTGTAAACGCCACTCGGCATTCAGCAATGACTAACCACTCCATTTCAGATGTTTACTTAAGAGGGGGGCTTCCATCCATAATCAATGTTTCTGGGGGATTTCACCTACTTAATACTGAGAGACAAGAGGAGAAGGTGAGGTCCTTTCTTCTCCAACCCCAGCCACCAAATCCCTTTACATTGTGGGTGACTCAGGTCTGACCCTCATCTGCATGACCTTGAGAAAGTAATTTCTGTGCCTTGAGTGTGAGTCCTTTGCTGAAATCTGGGATGGCGCTGAGCTGAGCGACAATGGTCTTTTCTACTGTGGCTTCACTACTGGAGGAGCTGTGGTCTCCTTCTTCATGAAACTCAAACGTATTTATTAACTAGTCCAAACCATAGCAGGATCCAATCTCCAAGCAGGCAGTGGGAAGGGCTCCCATTCCCAGCAGTTGTCTGTGTGTTATCTGTCCTTTATTGCAAGGAACGAGTAAAAGAAGGAGGCAGGGTGTGCAAGAACCAGTATTAAAGGCATTTAGGGAGAAACATTTAGAAAAGTGGGCAGTGGCCAACAGCATGG
>PVJX010041978.1:0-14398 GCA_004027295.1 Dolichotis patagonum
AATGGGAGGCCCAAGGCTCCAACGGGAGAATGGGGTGCTCCCCTCCCACTCTCTCTGGCTTCTGGCAGGGACCCAGGCAGGGCCCATGTTATCTTTCCTCTAGGGTCCCATGCTCATCACTGCCCCACCCCACCCCCAGAGCTGCTCTGGGCAGGTGGTGGGATGCTTGAACCCTGTGAAAGAGCAGCTGCCGCCCAGTACCCCCACCCTGGCCTGGCTGTCGCTGCCTGCAAGCCACTGGGAAGCAACCTTCTCTGTGCTTTGCTGGCGTCGTGGTATGCTTTCCACTGACACTTGGACCCACATGCCCTTACAGCACAGGTGAGCACTGTTCAGGCAGCCTGGGACTCCACTCTTGGGGCCCCACGGCCTCGATAGGTGTGTTCAGAATATCCCTGCCCCTGTCTTAGTGCCCCTGCCTTGCTGAGTCTGGTCACTTCCCCAGTGCAGCCTCTGCAGAACAAAGAAGGCATCTGATGGAGCCAGCCTTGCTTCCTGGCCCTGCCTCCACTGGACATTCAGACAAGCAAAACGACTACAGACAGCAGCCCTGTCTCAGTCACTTCCTCGTCGCTGAGACACAGTACCCACGCCCACCTTGAAGGAGAGCTTCATTTTGGCTCCCTTTTCAGTCCATAGAGGGGAGCTTCTCAGGGCTTGGTGCACAGGAAACAGAAAAGGAAGGGAGGAAGACTGACCTTTCCAGGCCACTGCCCAGTGACCACTACTTCTGAGCAGACCCCACCTCCTGACAACTCAGCTCTGCGCCCCCAGTGTCCAATCATCTTCCAAAATCCCCACCTATGAGCGCTCGAGGTCCTCGTTCCACCAGCCCAGGTTTCCCCGAGGATTCACACCTTCTGCCCAGCCCATCTCTAGTGGGGGGCCCACCTGGGAGGGGTTACTGGCACCTAAAGAGAAATGACATCCACACCAATGCTCACCACATTTTAGCTTCCTCCCCATGCCCCCTGACCCATTCCTGAGGGGTCCAGAGCTGTCTTGGGCCACCCTTCCCAGTTTCTCCAGCAGTCAGGTATTTGTCTCGTGCCAGCGTGAGATTGTGGGTCAAAATGCCTTTCTTCCTGAAGCTGGCCACATGTTAACATGGCTCCAGGCAAGATAGGTCACAAAAGTCCCTCTGCTTCTTCACCCCTCGTCCCCCTCCTTTTTGTGGTATGGGGGAGATTGAGACAGGGTCTCACTGTGTAGTCCAGGCTGGCCTTGAACTCACTATGTAACCTAGGCTGGCCTCAAATTCATGGCAGTCCTCCTGCCTCAGCCTCCCAAGTGCTGGGATTGCAGGTGTTCACCACCGTATCTGGCTCCGCTCATCTCTTTTCTGATCTTTATTCAGCAAGCATCATTTGAGCACCTTCTGTGGAGCTCTCAGACATGCAAAAGCAAATGACAAGGTCCTTGCCCTACAAGAAGAAACAGACAGGGACCCAAAATGTCACCACAAGTGCAACCTACAAGACATCTTCACCAAGCTGCGCTCCTAGGGTTTCTACACTTTAGTGGGTGCAGGTTACGCTTCCAACTAAAAGAAGCTGCGGGGTCACACACGCACACAGCATTAACACACAGCCCCCCTCTCTCCATCCATGCGCAGGTTCTGTGGCATTCAGGTCACTCTCTGGCACTTCTGTGTCCTGCCCTGTCCTGCCCCTGCCTCTGCCAGGCCCCTGGTGCCGCTGCTTCTGCTTTGCCCACCACACTCCCTGGTCCACCTGCCAGCAGCTTGCTCTTCCCCTCAGAGGTGGCTCCAGAGCTGGCTCTGGCCTGCGTGTCAGAGCAGAGCCAGTAGCCCAGGGCGCCACCTGTGCTCCAAGAACTGTGGTCACTGAAACCTCAGCTCATGGCTGTGTCACTGCCAAAGGTGGGGCCTGAGCTCAGCTCTCCACGCTTGGGAGCTGGGATCCCAGCTCTCTGCCCTTCCCTGTTCCCTGCCCCAGCCCCTAGCGCAGGCCAAGCTCAAAGGAAGTGCAGGTCCTCCCCTTCCCACCACAAGTTCTGCAGAATGCTCAGCTTCTGCCCACCAATGCCTCTCTTCACGGCAGCGCCTTCTCATCTTGGGCCTCCAGGTGTCCCCCATCTGCGCAGGTCTCCGTAACCTCTCAGCCCTCCCCCACCCTGCACCCCAGAGCGGGAGCGCCCCCCCAGCAGCCCCAGGAAGTCTCCTTGGGGTGCGCGAGGGACAGGACGCTTGCACCTCCGGGTGGGGCTGGGGTCCTGGGACCCCGCGGGATGGCACAGGGGACACGGCCCCCACACGACCTCCCCTCCCCTCCTCCCTGTCCCTACCCGGTCCCTGTCCCGTGGTGCCCGCTGAGGGAAGCAACTGAGATGATGGAGCAGATCTCTGCTGGGTGCAGGAAGATCCGTTGGGGCTGGGCCGGCCGCTGCTGGCGGACCCGCAGATACCCCGAGCTGGGGGACTGGTGCGCCCGGAAGATTCCGCCGGCACCTCCAGGCAGGGGACGAGGGAGACCCCTCTCTGCGGGCAGCTCACCCCACCCCACCCCACCCCTCGGGCTTCCTAGCGCGGGAGACCAGGGGGCTTGGGAGGCGCTGCTTGCCCAGAGCCTTTGGGAAAGGGGCGCTCAGTGGCGAAACAAGACTGGCGCTCAGCTCTGGGCTGCACCTGAGGGCGGGAAACCTGGACCTGATCGATGCTCCCACCAGGCAACTGCTGACTGAGAGGGCACAGTGTCCTGGTGGCAGATGGCAGATGCATATCAGTTGTCCAGAAGATGGAACTGACGAGAACTTGGTCTTGAATCAGAAGTTCCCCTCTATGGTCTGCCACAGCTCACCTGGAGCTTTAGTCCTGATGTGGCAATGCTGGCGATCACCTATCTAAAGTGTCTAGGTCACATAGCAGAGACCTGCATGGCTTCATGCCTTTCTCCCAGGAGTGACGGCACCCTTCTGCCTAAGGAGTGGATCGTTTACCAAGGGAACTGGGTGTTGGGTCACTCTGCAAGTTCACCTTCTTCCCCATGGACTACTTGCCCTTCTGTTTTCTGCCATGAAGCAGCACAAGGCCTTCAACCGATGTGAGTGCTTGATATTAGACTTCCTAGACTCCAGAACTGTAAGCCAAAATGCACCGCTTTTGTTTATCAATTACCCAGTCTCAGGTATTTTGCAATAGCCCCAGAAAACAGGCTAAGACAATCTCCAAAACCACAAGTTGCCTGCAGGCTTGATGGATAAATGGGAGGAGCTGAATGGCTGGGTGTTATCAGCCTTGAACCTTGAGGAGGCCCACAGCACTTTGGAAGAGCATTGAAGATACATGTGTCCAATGCCAAATAACCAAGGCCAAAGCCCAAATTCCACCTTTCAAGAATGAACTTCTAAGACTCAGTAATTCTGCCATTTATCCCCAAACATAACCGGGATTATAATCTCAGTATCCATTTTCATACTTCAACTTTCAGAGTAGGCCTTCTAGGGCAGGAACCGGACCCTCTGGGCCCTGGCACCCACATCGGCCCTTGGGTCCCTGCTCAGCTAAATTCTTCTGCCAAATTCCTCTGGAGGCTACTTGATGCTGGTACCCCTGAGGCAGTAGCTGAACTGAAGGAAATTTGTACCTACGATTAAAGTTTGCACAAATCTCAAAAGCCCCATCTCTTGACCTACTAAAATCAGTGTGCATTTAGAGCAGCCCTTGGGATAAGATTCCCTTTCAATTTTTCAGTAATTGTTTTTCTGAAACATTTCAAAAAGCCTGGTTTGAAGCTTATTTAGTTGTGGTAAAAAAAAATTTTGAGAACTGCCTTTTTCCCCTAACACTTTATTATTTTATTCATATTTTCATATCCTTTATTATTTTTGGAATCAGGGAAGTTTCTCAAAGACACAACTATATAAGTTTTCGAGTTTTTTTCTTGAATAATCTGCTTTCTTTCTTTCTTGCAAGATGAGAATTTCCCCTAGGACTTTTTCTAAAACCACTTACGACCTAAATGAAATCGCGCAACTAAATATTCAACTCCATGCTTAAAATTCCTTCTTTATTTAATGCCACAAGTGCTACTATGCCCAACCATTGAGTGAAATGATTATTCTGTATTGCATACTTGCTAAAAATGTATGAACGTTCTTCATGATGTATTAAGTTTATTTTTAACTACAGAGGTAAAAGAGAAGTACAACCTCATTTTAAGATATTTAACAAACATGGACAAAGGCAAAACCCCTTTTCGCCATCCTTTGGCTCCTCCCTGCCCTCCCTTTTCCAGAGGACTTGTCCTGACTTTCCCGCACGTTCACATGCCTGCACATAACAGAGAATGACCACGCTCTGTGTTTGTCCTGCACCTTACTTTCTTTGCCTAAGCACACCTAGGAGAAGGCTCTGAACTACAAGTCGGAGCTCCAGGGCATGGATGTAGTGAGGCTTGTTGGCATTTTGGGAATTTTGCTAATGCAGACATTGCTCACACAGCCTTACCCCAGTCTCTGGTGCACAGCCATGTGCTATGGGACAGATGCTGAGTTAGGTAGGGCCAAGCTGGGTGGTTTCAACAAAGAGGCCTTGCAATAAGGAAGCAGTTTACAAAAAATTGTTTTGTTTTTGCTTTGCTTGCAGTGCTGGGGATGGAACTCAAGCCTTATAGTAGGCAAGCATTCTACCACTGTGCTCCCATCTTAGTCACTTTCTTGTTGCTGAGACACCATAGCCAACACACACAACCTAAGGGAGAGGGCTTTTATTTTGGCTCGTTTTTAATCCATAGTTGGTGTCAAGGCAGGATGGCGCAGCCAGCAGGCAGAGCATAAGGGAGGAGCCAGGCCTTCCAGGACATGCTTCGTGTGACCACCGCCCAAGCTATAAACTCCTCAAAGGACTATTCCCTGCCCCACGATCCAATCGCCTCCCCGAAGCCCCGCCTATGAGCACATGAAGCTTTGGGGGACATCGAGATACAAACTGTAACAGCCACATCACTGTGCAGACCCAGGGAAAACTGAACTGTTTCTCACTCACGTAAGGCTGAGCTGAGAAGCCCTGAAACTTGTATGGTGAAAGATCGGTTTATTTCCACTCCTCCATGAATCTTGTGTACAGTGAAGATCTCAAGGTGATGCTGAGTTGCTATGAACGCTTCAAGCACTTCCTCTCCACATCTCTACTGACCTGATCTTGAAGTGCTAGCAAACAGCTGTGGCCACACAGTAGTCTCAGGACCCTGCTGCTGTGGTCCTCTTCACTGAAGTCGCCTTGCTTGGTCCTAGCTAACTCAGCATCTTGAGTAAGGTTATGCCTACAGTGTTGTTTGCATTAGCAAAAGCCTGCAAATGCCCGGATGTTGGTCAAGAGGGAGAATATTTAATAAACCACTCTGTGTCTATGCTCTGGAATACTGAGCTGTAGTTCAAAGCATTCTCCCAGGCATGTGGAGGCATTCCAGGAGGAATAAGCGTTCGAATCCAGTGCAAGCACTTGGCCTCCAAGCAGATGAGGCAGAAAGAAGTTGGACACATCGCCACTTCTCATGTTCCTCTAGTGAGCCCTTCATCGCACAGCACCGACCTACCCCAAGGAATGCCAGGAGAACTGTCTGGCTGAGCAGCCCAGCTCCAGGAGGAGCACTCCCCAGGGAGGGGAGGGGAAAGTGTCTTCCTCACGTACCAAGAAGTGGTATGTACTGGGTTCAAAGGACACGGGCGTTTTAAAAATAGATGCTATAACCTTGTCTCCAAAAGACTCTGCACCAAATATGTACCAGAGTTCCCATTGCTCCCCAATGTTAGGGAACCCCAATGGTCAAAAAAGCTATCTTCTTATTATCATGTGCATTTGTGTGATTACGAGTGTGGTCAGGTTGAGCAAATATTTACAGGCTCTTCATTTCATTTCCGTGATCTCCTCCATGAACTACTTGCTGCTATTCCTTGCCAGTATCCCTACTGACTGCTTGGTAGTACTCCTGTGTCTGTTACACGTGCTGCAAATACTTTCTACCACACTGCTATTTTTAACTTAGTTTGTAGTGCTTTTACTGTCATGCACGAGTTGTATGTTTCATCATTATGCCATCAAACATATTAGCTTTTGCTTCTATAGGGTCTATAGTTTGTGCCTTGCTTAAGAATATCTTCTTTACGCATGAACTGCAATAACATACTCTAAACTTGTTTTCTGAAAAAAACTTGTTTTCATAAATCTATATGTACAGTTTTGTATTGTTTTTTATTTTTTTTGTTCATTCTTTGGTACTGGGGATTGAACCTGGGACCTTCTTACCAAGCTATATCCCCAGACTTTTTTTAAAAGTTGTTTCTAATTTTAAGATAGGGTCTTACTAAGTTTCTAAGTTACCCAGGCTGGGCTTGAACTTGGGATCTTCCTAACTCAGCCTCCAAGACTACGAGGATTACAGGTATACACCACCACTCCTGGTCTGTAGCTTCTTTTGTGTTTAGACTTTTAATTATTTGGGAATATCTTTTTATCTTCATGGAATCACAATCTACAATTTCGTTTCCTTAGATGGACAGACAGGTATCCCAACATTTTTTCGGTGCCATGAAATGCCACATTCATCCTGCAGGATGTCACCTCTAGCTCCCCTGAGAGCTGAGGCTGAGTTTTATTCTCACCTGGAACATATCTGGCCTATCATGGACAAGCAGTTTGTCAACTGAATCCACCCTAGCTTGCTGAATTCAGTAGGGTGCTTCCACAATTTCTGCTGGCTATGAATTCACTGAATCTTGCTTCAGTACTCTTCTGTCTCAATTACTGTATCTTTAGAGTATGCTTTGATGCCCAACAGTCTCTTTCTTTTCAATTTTTGGTCCAATCTTGCATTGGGATCTCACTGAAGGTATAGATTAATTCTAGGAGAACAGACATTTTTTGAAGTGAAGTCTTCTCTACCCAAGAACATGATATGACTTACTCAGGTTGCTTTTCTGCCTTGCAGCAAGTTTTATATTTCCCTTCACGTCAGTCTTGCATGCTCTAATGCATTTTAGTGAAAACATTCATTGTCTGTAGTGTTTGGAGGAGCGGGAAGCTTTTCTCGGACGTTATATTTATTGCTCCATCATTGTTAGGGAGACAGAGCTCATAAAAACCTCTCCTATGAGGAGCAGTCATTTGTCAGGTACTTTTGTTCTTTTGCAATACTGAAGATTGAACAGAGTTTGGCACTGAGCTACATTCCCAGTGCCTTTTTATATTAGTGAGACCGGGTCTCACTAACTAGCTCTTAAATTGCATGGCAAGGATCAAACTTGCCATCCTCCTGCCTCAGCCTCCCACAGAATCACAAGTATGAGCCACCACACCTGGATAGGTGCTTCATTTAGATTCTTTAGAAAATAAGCATACTGTGGCTGCATAATTAGTCTTTTCTCTTTCACACTATTTGTGCTTTCTATTTCTTTCTTGTCTCACATCAATCAGAATGAGCCCCTTAAATAAGAATGGCACAACCGGACATACAGATGCACACCTGTAATCCCAGCACTCAGGAGGCTGAGGCAGGAGTATCACTGCAAGTTCAAGGTCAGTCTGGGCTACACAGTGAGTTCAAGGCCAGCCTCCTGAACTACATAGCAAGATCCTGTCTTTCAAAAAAAAGGAAAGAAAGAAAGAATGGCAATGACAGAGTGAGTAGACATTGAATTTTATCAAATTTTTCCTACATCAACTGAGATAATATATTTGTTTCCCCTTTAACCAGTAATGGAGTGCCTCACCTAAGTAACCATTAACATTGGCTCCGCATTGCATCCTGAGAGAAAAGCCTGCTTGGGTATGGCGCAGGGTGTTTGTACTGTCCTCGTGGATACAATGCAGTACGTTTGTGCATTTGTTCATAAGAAAGATCAGTCTACACCTTGCTTTCACTGTGCTGTCTTGTTCCAAGCTGGACATCGGATCATTATGGCCTGGTAAAGTGGGTTTGGGTGTTTCCACTTTTGTAATGCAGAGAAGCACTTATACAATACTTGAATTATCTTTTTTCTTACTAGGTTTGGAAAAATTTAGCCATAATATCACTCAGGCCTGGCGCTATATTGAAAGATAGAACTTTGACTAGCCTGGTGTTTCTTTTCTGGCTATTGGCTTACTCATTTTTTCTACTTCTTGATCAATTCACATTTTCCTATGAGTTGTCTATTTTATCTATAGTTTCATAATTATTCACATAAAGCTATATGTAATATTATTTTACAAGTTTTCATTTTGTTTTGTTTTGTTTTGTTTTGTTTTGTTTTGAAACAAGGTCTCACTATGCAGTCCAGGCTGGCCTTGAACTCACTTCTTATTCCAGGCTGGTCTCAAACTCACAGTAATCCTCCTGCCTCAGCCTCCCAGCGCTAGGATTACAAAGGTGCACACCACACACAGCCCCTCTTACAAGTATTTGAAAGCTTGACTCTGTATCATAAGTTCTATCCATCTTGTTTCTTATATTTGCTTATTCACCTTTCCTCTTCCCCAAAACTTCCATTAGGTTGTGCACTTTTTTTTTTTTAATTTGGTCTTTTCATCTCTTCTGGGATTTTTCCTGGTTTTCAACCATCATTTTCAGTATTAGGGCCTTTCCTTTGGCTAGTTATTTCTAATTTGCACATGTTGGATTCAGCGAACGTGATTTCTGCTTCTTAAATTTGTTGAGACTCTTTGTGACCCAATGTGTGGTCAGTTACGGATGATGTTCCATATACACTTGGGGAGATTATAACTGTGTGTGTGAGGTTGAGTCATTACTGGTCATTCAGACCCTTTGTATTCTACTTATTTTTCTTCTGCTTGGTCTGTCAGTTTCTGAGAAAATACAGTAAGTGTCTTCCACTCTGAGTATGGATTTGTGAATTTCTCTATGAACTTTCATCAGCTTCTATTGCATACTGTATTGTACAAGTAAGGTGGACACAAAAATCTACACGTAATGATCATTGAGGCCAAGGATCTAGCTCAGTGGCACAGTGTCTGCCTGGCAAGCACAAGGCCCTGAGTTTTATCCCCCCCCACCAAAGATGAAGTTCGTACTTCCATTGAGCTTATGTTTTTCACATACTGGAATATTCGTATCTGTCCCCTAGAAACCTTTAACTTTGGTTCTATTTTCAATGATAGTAATACCGTTCTACCTTCTTCCTTTATGTTATACCTTCCTGGCATTTTATGCATTTGTTTTGACCCTGTTAATAATTCGTTTTGTAATAGAGAACTTGAGTTTGTTGGGGATAGCAAAGTTGCAGGTTTCACAGTTACATTGCTCAGCAACCCCCCACGCCCCGCTTGCAGACAGGAATGATCAATAAAATGACAACGGGATTCATTGGCCCAGGTTTCTGGAAAGTTCTTTACTGTGGACTAAATTAGTGAAAGCTACCCTTTGTTGGTCCCGTACCCACCCCAGTCTCTCTCTATCTCTCTTTCTTCCACTTTCTCCTCACATGGAACAGTTTATGACCGAAGTTTCAGCACCTATGTTGATGCAGCGAGGAAAATGCCAAGAGAATCATAAAAATTTTTCTCTTGGCATCTTTGAGCAGCTAGCCGAGTCCAGTAAACTACCTACTTCCATGGGAAAAATAAACTGTGTGTTTAAATCATCATTGAATGTCTTATACCCCCTTGAACACAATTCCTAATGAATACATTGCTTGTGGGGTGAGCAGTACCATCAGCGTCTTGTGTATTCTAGAGCTATTCTCTCTATTGTTGTTATTCTAAGTATCTTTTAAATATTTCATTAGGGAAAGTTCCAGACATAAACAAAAAAAGAGGAAATAGTATAATGAACCTCCATGGATCCTTTCCTCAGCTTCAGCAATTGTCCCCCGATGAATACACATACCACATACACACACACATTCTTGTTTCATAAAAATAGTAGCTCACTATTTGCACTGTACTTAGCCCTTTCTTAAATTAACAATATATCTGGGTATAGTTCTGTGTCAGCACATAATTTCTCCACTGTCTTCAGTGTCTGTCTAGAATTCCCCTATTTTTCGTACATATGCAAATATATCTGTAGAGTCAATCCCCAGATGTCAAAAGGGGCACACATTTATGATTTTCATTTCATGACCCAAATTACCACGAGAGAACTGGTGCCAGCTCCAACTCCTTGAAGCCAGGTATAATTCATGTATTTTGTCCATTGTTCTATTGCATTGTTGGCATTTTTCTTACTGTTTTGGAGGAGCTACTTATATAATAAGATTCTTAGCTGATTCTAGTTGCAAATAATTTTCCCAGCTTATCGTTGGCCTTGGACTTTGCTAATGGAAATTTTCTATTGAAGAAACTTTTTTGTTTCTAATGTATTAAATTAATCAAGTTTTTTCTTTCTGGCTTCTGAGATCTACATCACAATTTAAAATGTTTTTCCTCCTCCAACATTATGTGTTTAATTTGCCATGTTTTTTCTCAATATTTTTATGGTTTCATTTTTTTTTAGTCCTTTAATCTACTCTATCCAAACCTTGGTTTGTTTCTAGTTGTGAGGTGGAATACAACTTTATCTTTTTCCCAAATGGACACCATTTAATGAATAACTCATTTTTTCTCCAGGGAACTAAAATAACATTTTTATCAGAGTTAAGTAACTCTTGCTTGTATTCTGAATGTTTTAGACCTTGTGTTTTTCTGTTGTGTCATTCTATTCAAACAATAGTGTCACATTGCCTTTAATTACTATAAATTTGTTATGCTTTAAAATCTGGTGACACTTGTACTTCTTTCATTAGTCTTTCAGAATATTTCTGTTTTCACTCATTAGTTTTCCATAGTAATGTTAACATCATCTTGACAAGTTCCAAAAATATGTCATCTACTTTTGGGATCATATGTAATTTATAGATTGGTGTAGGGCTGTATTAAATATTTATGAAGATAAATTTTTTTACCTGAGAACATACTTCACCTTTCCTCTCATTTGGGCCCTTATTATATTCCTGAGGAACATTTTTTAAGTTTCTTTACATAGATTTTGCATATTTCTTATGAAGATTTATTTCTAGGTATTTTGTCTCTATTCGTTAGAGAGACTATCTTAGTTCATTATGCTTTTTTAGCTTTTTGCTTGCCTAAATATACCCAAACAGCTTACTAAATTCTCCTTAGTTTTGGTAATTGTGTTGAATTTTCCAGATACAGAGACATACAGTCTTCAAACAGGCATCCTTTTCGTTCATTTGTATTGTTCAAACTTTTCAAATTATGAAGTACACTCCAGGTACAGAGCTGTGTACGCCATGCATGCTTCATGGGCATTTCTGCACTTCATAACTCTCACACAAACACACACTCCCCCTGAAGAGCAGCAGTCCCCCTCGATGACAGAGTGAGTCCCTTAAAATCACCTCCCTCTCCCTCCCTAACTTCTAGAATAACTGTTGCCTCAACTTGCATCAGTGTTTGCTACTTAAGCATCCATCCATCCATAAACAATATCTATGGTTTGCTTTTGTTGTTTTGGGACTTCATATAAATATAATTGTAACTTATGTATTGTTTTTGTATCTTCTTTCATTCAAAGCTCTATATTGCATATATATATATATATATATATATATATATATATATATATATATATAATTTTGGTAGAGTTTTCCACCATATAACTTTACATCTGTTTTCATTCTATACCTCCTAGATGTTTGATTTGTTTGCAACCAACAGATGCAGCAACGAATCACTGTGCTAACTTCCTGCGGCTATTATAACCAGGTGCCACACACTTGGTAACTTACAACAGTGCAAATTTGTTCTCAGGCCGGGGATACAGCTTAACTGCATAAGCGCCTGCATGGCAACAGCAAGGTCCTGAATTCGATTCCCAGTACCTTCCTCTCCTATTCCAGCTCTCATTGGCTCTGAGTATCCTTTTGCTCATGGACACACCATTCCTCTGTGTCTTAAACCTCTCTCTCTCCCTCTCTCTCTCTCTCTCTCTCTCTCTCTCTCTCTCTCTCTCTGCCTGTCTTATAAAGATACATGTCATTAATTGGATTTAGGGCATTCCTGGATAACCTACAATGAGCTCATCTCAAGACCCTTAAGCTAATTACATCTGCAAAGATCTTTTCTCCAAATAAAGTCACATTCACAGGATCCAGGGGTCAGGACACGGATGCTTCCTTTGGAACCCACCATTCAGTGTGTTACAAGCGAGTACACTGACACCCGTGTACACAGTTTCCCAGAGCTTGACAACTTAACGTAGGCATTTCCGGATCATAAGAAGTATTCCAGTTTTACTGTGAGATGCCCTTTTGTCCAGTGTCCACTCCCACCAGCAGCACATGGAAGTTCCCATGGCCCAGAGCCTTGCCAGTTCAAAACTGTCAGGCTTTTCAGCTTTTGCCCATCTGGCAGGTGTGCGATGGTATCTGATATCTCACAGTAGTGTGAGCTTACTGTTCTATGGAGCAAAATGAGGGTGAGCACCTTTGACACGTTTGTGTTTCGTTTGGACTTCTGTTGTGAATTGGAATCTGTTCAAGTCTTCAGGCCTTTTTCTAAAGTCATTGGTTCTTGTCTTTTCTTCTTTTTCTTTCTATCTTCTAGTTGCTGGAAACGTGAGTTACATGTGCTTCCCTTCTCTTCTGCAAACCTCCTAACCTGTGTGTGGGGAAGGGAATGCCAGGAAGTGTGGCTCAGGCCAGTTGCGTTGACATCATTATAAAACCTCCCCAATCGCTTCATTTAACTCTCCTTAAATTACGCAATTTGTACGTGCCATCTGTTCCCCGCCCGGCAGCTGACTGATACAAATGTGCAATGTTTCCTAGCGTTCAGTGCAACATTTCCCCATTTCCATGCCACTGCCTTTGAGCCATGAGTTATCCCAGCATGCATTTCCCCACTTCCAAACGTGGAGATTTTCCCGCGCTTGTTTCACTGCCCAAGACTCCTAGACACACACTTGCAGGGGCCTGGGTCAGGCATTTTCTCCCTGCAGTAAGGAAGAGCCCACATCATGGAGAGCCGTGGGGCATCTCAGCAAGAGAACCACAAAGAACATATTGCAAAAGGTGGACTTTGGTGTGGTGGCACACACCTGTAATTGCAGCACTTGGGAGACTGAGGCAGGAGGATCACCGCAAATTCAAGGCCATCCTGGGCTACAGAGTAAGACAGTGTCTCAAAAAAAAAAGAAAAGATTTGAACATTGGTTGGGGGTTTCAGGGTACAGTCCAAGGAAGTTGGGGTGTGTTCTAGGTGTTATCAGAGAGCGAGCACAATCTGTGAGTCTGCACCATTCATGGACTGTGGTGAGAGAGAACCAGGGGCCTTACCAGGAGATGGTCCCCACCTGGAACGCTGAGCCATGGGCCGGCTGCTGCTGAGTGGGGACAGCCACACCCAAGCCTCTCAGTGAGACAATGCCATTCCCACTGCATGGGGGGAGAGATCCAGGCCTCAGCAAGAAGCGCTCCTGGCTGGGAAACCATATCATTTTCATTGTTTTGTTGGGTTGGGTTTTATTCTCTTTTGTTTCGTTTGATTATGTTCAATCTGATGGCAGGAGCAGCTAGTTGAAAGGTAACAAGACATGTTATGGTAGCCATTTTAGGTTTACTATTGGCTGCTTTTGAAATTGTTTATTGCATTTACTGTTTTGGCTTTATGTTTCTATTCTGTTCTGTTCAACTGCTACTATGTCCAAAAGTATCTGCAGCTATTTTGAAGACAACAAAAGGCATTATGGTAACTATGGTTGGTTTTGTAAGGTTTTGAAGTCCTGTATCACTTACACTGGTTTATTTTTTATTAGTTTTATTCTGTTTTATTTTCCTTGGCTTTATCCTCTTGAAAAGAAAAGAAAAGAAAGCGAGCACAGTTCCATGACAGGGTGCCTCAGGGGCTTCTTCCGCTAGGAAGGCAGAAGCAGCAGTCACCCATGCCAGCCAGGCGAGTGAGGGAGGGCTTGGTATTTTGTGGGTTGCACACTGACCTTGCTTTTTATCTATGCTTAGACAAATTTATACAATGGCCTTGCTTCATCTGATTTTCTCATGGTCTCAGGGTAACCTTGTCTGAGGCTGGTATTCTGTGAGATTTTTTACGTCCAGCAGAAGAACAGCACGGCCTTGCTGTGGATGCCAGACCAGCACCCAAAGATCAGGACCTGCTCTATTTAGTTTTCCTTTCTTGGGGGTTTCTAGCTTAATTGCACAGTGACTGTGGTCATAAATCTTGCTGTGAGAGATCTTAACTCTTTCAAACTTGTTAAAACCTGCTTCAGTGGCCAGATATGCCAGATTTTGTAGGTGTCATCTGTAGGCCAAAGTCAGCATGACTCTTCAGTTGGGCGTCCTTTCTACACCGGATCGTTAGGCCAAGCTGACGGCTGTGGGTCAGCTCCACATCCTCGCTGCTATTTCTCCTGCTTGACCTTTT